>WBNH01009065.1:0-83399 GCA_013401255.1 Urocolius indicus
GGGGGGCGGGGGGGGGAGGCGATGGGCGCTGCTAGCGGAGCGCGGCTCCGCGGTCAGACAGAGCGGCGGCGGCTGCCAGGACCTGCTGCCTCGTAACGGAGCTGAGGAGCACAGCAGCGAGGGGCTGGATAAACACTGGGGAGGAGAAGGGTGTCCCTCCCGCCCCCCGCGCTGGACGCGCTTGGAGCTGCTGCTGCTGCCCATCCCGCCGCCCCAGACGGCCCCGCGTCCCTCCGCGGTGCGGTACCGAGCGGTGCGCGCGGGGTAGGCGCGGGGCGGCTGCTGCTCCTGCTGAAGGTGAAGCTGTCGCTCTCCAATTACTTTTCCCAAGAGGGAGAAGGAGGCAGCAGGAGGGGGAAGTCGTGCTGTGTGTGAAAAGCAAACCAATCAGAGATGCTCTAACGGAGGGATTGCTGCAGGACGCGCTGGCTTTTCCTCCCTTCCTCTGCTGGCGGGGCGGAATCGGGACCGCACGCAGCTGGCGGACAAGCCGGAGCCGCACTGGGCTGCAGGACTTCTTCAATCTCTGCTTTCCCGATAGCTAATTCGTACTTAGTCCTCTTTTAATTTTATTATTTTGAAAAATCGTGCACGAGAAACACTTCCCTCCCTGCTTACATACTTCACCCTTCCTCTAGCATCTCTTAGCCGGATTCCTGGTGTACTTCCAGAGAGGCGGGGGCAGACCCGGGCCCGGCGGAGCCGAGCCGTGGGGAGCGAACCGGAGCAGAGCCAGGCGCCCGCCGCTCCATATGCCCCTGGGCGCTGGCGGGGCGCGGGGTGTCAGCCGGCGATGCGCGGGCGGTGAGGCCGGAGCTCCCCCGCGACGGGAGGCGGCCGAGCGCTAGGCGTTTCCACCGGGAAGCGGGGCTGCAGGTACGTGAGGCGTATGGCTGTGTGTCTGGCTGGGCAGGGAGCCGGGAGGTGCTCTCCGCGGCGGGGCCGGGCGCCGGGCAGCGGGACGGCTGCTGCGGGCTGCCGCCCTGCCGCCGTACAAAAGTTGGGGAAAGGCGAGTGCGAGTGGAGGCTGCTTTCGCTGCCTCTCCGCGGCTCCCGGGGCAACGTGTTCCGACCGGGCGCCGGCTGATCGGCGAGGCTTTTTCCTTTTATTTGCCTTGATTTTATTCAAAGGGGCACTCTGGCGTTTCAGCAGAGCCGTGGGGGGCAAAGGGAACCCACTCCCTTTTCCCCATCTACTGGGATAGGAAGGGTGGCTGCTAACGCGCAGCACCTCCGGGCACTTGGGGGTTCACTCCGCTTTGGAGCCCGGGCGCTTTGTCGGCCGCCTTCAGAAAGCGGATAGAAAGCCTAGAATCTCTTTATGAATCCTTTAAAAAAAAAAGAGCTGTGAAGAGACGGTTCGTGGCTTTATTTCTTTCAGTGTGTATCGCTCCTCAAGTTGTGGTGTATACAGTGTGAAACACATCTTGCCTAGCCGCGTTTCTTCCTTTACATTTCAGTGAACTCATTTACCTACTAAATACGTTGAAGGTTCTGTATGGCACAGCGACAGGGCTTTTCCCTCATTCCAACCCACGTATAGCTTTGCGAGAGAAAGTTTTTTTGAGACAATAACCTGCTTTGTTTTTGTGGAGCTGTAGAATCGGACACCAAGTTATCTATGTAAAGAATACAGAGTAATAGCTTGCACTGCCCTCTTAGGAGTTGCCACGCGTGGCTCTTCGGTATGTTTCATTCTTACCCAGAGTTACAGTCATTGCTTAAAGCATTTAAAATGGTATGTGTAGTTACAGTTGTCTCTTTCCAGCTTTTGCTTGAAGATTATCAGTATTTCTTTTAAAGCACTAAGTACCTCATTTTTACCACCTCCCTCCCAGTAGACTATCTCAGTATTTAGAGAACTGTCCTTTGACTCCTGCAGAACTGTCAATTTAAATAATAAACATACTCAAGCCCCATCCCGGAAAGCCCCGTGAAGTATTCAGGGTCTTAGGGTCCTCACACAGCAGTGGATACATTTAAATTACTATTGACTAAATGATAATTGTTATCTGGTTTCTCTGTCTTACCAGCTAGTTTCAGACATTAACATTCAGCTTGCTATATGTTTAACACTTTAAAGCTATGTTATTGGCCAACCTAGGTGGAGTCAAACTGATAAATTAAGATTGTTTTCTATAAAATAGGGTAAACACTAGAAAAATAGTAGTTCAATGGTACTAGGAATACAGCTTAGTTGAAGTTGAGGAAAAGCATACTAAGGCATTTTTATCAGAAGTGGCAAAGGTTACATCTTTCATTATACTTTTTCACCATAATTGTGGAGTCATTTTATACTGATGTTTTGTGATTGTACAATTAACAGTAGCAAAGTAATTCATATATATTTGATTATAGCTTTTTATTTCAGAGAGCTGATACTGCTGAGGCAATACTGAAAACTATGTGCTTTTTGGTTTCATAAGATCTCAGTTTCCAAAACTACAGTACTGTTATTCTTACATATTTAAATAGCCTGAGTGCCAGAATTTCAGGGAGCTTTGCTCAGTTAGTCAACAACAAATCAGGATTACTATTCACTGGTTCCACATGTTGTTTGAACGTAAGGGGGCTTTCAGAAATGTGGTGTTAATTTTGGAGATGCTGCTGGTAGTGGGTGACTTTCAGAGAAGATTTTGATTCCTGTCATACTGTTTTAATCAAAGAATGATGACTAATCCGGAAGTACCTTTTATCATACTGGACATACAGAGTAACCTTTTTACCCATCTCTTCTTATGATCTGAGAGATCTCAGCTTTACATGCAGATGCTTGTAATACACTTGGTAATTCTGGTGGGGGATGCATGAAAAACTCATTCTGTGTGGAAATAAATAGATGTGTTTACAGACGGATATTGGAGATTGCTTGACTGGCAAGTTGCAAAGTGATGATTCATTGAACCCTAACTAGATTTACATAAAGCAAATAATACTTTCCATTGAATTGTGGTGACAGAGAAACATGTACCAGCCCACGAAGTTTCACAATTTCATCACAGGGATGCCTGACTTGATAAAGGACATCTTTGCAAATGCAAGCTGTGTGTTTTTGGTGAGCAGAACATACCATGGCATTTTTTCAGATCTGAGCATCTTCACAATAAAGTTTATTGCTGGCTGTATTGCTACTTACCAACCTCTGTAAAACCTAAATAGTGTATTAGAAATATGCTGCATTAATTATGCTGCGTGTTTTACTTTCCATAAATAAGTAATAGAACAAAGCTAACTCGTCATTGCGCTGAAGGAAATCACTGACTTTGGAAGACAGACAATCCCATTACCTAATACTCATCTACACAAAAATGTGATCACCATCTTGCAAAATTATTCTGAATGATGTAACTATGAGTGAGAAAGCAGTTCTATGCCCCTGTTTTAAGTTCTTCAGGATTTTATTAGAAATGCTCCATTAAATCACGTTATTCTGTAGCTGTTTGTTCACTGAAAATTAAAATAAAAATCAGGGAGTTTATCCAGCAAAGCAATATTATTTCCTTTGTTAAGTACTGAAAGTTCTAACAAACAAAAAATTCCTTTAACATCAGTGTGCTGGAAACACTGAGTACGTTCTGTTTTTGTGATCTATGGCTAGCATTTACTGATGCAATTCATCAATGTATTTATTAGTCAAATGTCATTGAACAAAGGAAACAAAAGCAGACAAAGGCTGCATGATTATATAGAGGTTAAAGCAGGGGAAGACCCTACAAATCTAATAAATTAATGTTCAGTCATATTTACAGCCTATATTTAAGCATCTCATTTAAATGACATGTTTGTTGTCTTTCTCCCATTGATTCGCTACTACAGCTCCAGATAATTCAGATAGCGGTAGCTTTTCATTTGAAAATGCATTTTCCATTTACCTTTTAAAATGCTGAATTTTAAACGCATTGAGGCAAAAGTTATGTTTGGCTGATTTTAACAAACGGGACCCGTTCATGACCATTTCTATGTGTTAAGAGGGGCATGCCCAAGTGATGAAGACTTTCATTGCTCCGTTGAAGTAGTTGAATCTCTGACATTTTAAACCAGCTGGAGATTTGCTCCATTATCTTCAGATCACTGAATTTAAGTGTGCACTTTGAAAGGATTTTCCTTGACTTCTTTTTTTCTTTAGGATGAGAAAACATTTACATAGTATACTGAACTTCATGGAATCCATTGTAAATGCACACCTTCCCTTTTGAAATTCTTTTTAAAAACAGAGGCTCACTCTTGGAGCTATTTCAACAGGAAGTTTGGCCCAGTGATTTGGTTTAGTAAGCTGTTAATATATACTTCAAAACACTTCTCCTCATGACTCAGTTCAGATTTATAAAACTCATCAGACATAGGAATGAGTGTAGAAACATCAACAGTAATGTTGTTCATTTTTCCTGGTGACAGCTGCAGAGTTGTCTCCTTTTGCTCTTGGTAGAACAACTTGGGAAGAGAGTGATTTTTATGCCTTGATTTCTTATACACCCTTGCCAGCTGCTGTTGCTTACCATATATAGCCAGTTATTTATCAAAAGAGAAGACAAAATAATAATGGTCACCTAATATACTTTTTCATACTGCTGGTGCAAAACAGTCACATTTTAAAAACAAATAAGGCAATTTTTTATAGAGCTTCTTTCATGCAGTGTGTTTTGAAAAACGCTTTGGAGATAGAAGAGAGAAAATAATAAAGATATCATGCTTTGCTGTACTAGTTATGGCAGGACACTACATTCTTACATAAAATGGGACAAAGTCACTAAAAAAAGCTTTCTTAGCTTTTTCTTCTCTTCTGATATGCCAGGACACTGATTTATAGAATGCATTGCAGCTGTAGCTATTGCTTGAAGTAGCACTTAGGAAATGCTTTGTATGGATTTGATCCTTAGTTCTTGCCTGAATAAGCACTTACAGGAGTAGCGCCCGTATCTTTTGTGGTATGGAAAAATCACTTATATAATGGCATGTGTAAAATGTGGGAAATTGTTTTTATTCCCTTGCTTAAAGCTTATAAACCTCATAATCCGCACTGTGATAATACCTTACATTTTCCAATAGCCTCACTCTACATCTTGCTAATCTTGTAATGTGATACTTGAACACTGGTCTCTAGACATTAGGACAGCAGTGTGTACAGCCACATCTACTGTGAGCACCTCTTTACAGTACCAAGGGGAGAGCCACAGTGCAGGGTAGCACATATGCGAAAGCACACAGAGGGTTTTTTGCACTTGTGGGTTTTTGGTAAATCTTTGCTTAAGCCATGAATTGGAACTAGGGCCATGTAGGGTGATTTAGTTGTCCAAACTTTTCAGGTAAACAAGCACAGCTGAACAAACCTATTTGACTGTATAAATAACAAAATAATTGAGAAATGGGTTGGTAAGTGTGAAATATTTTTGAAATCGATAACTAAGTTTTCACTCTTGGTTGTATGCTGGCCTCTCTTTGTGTGGAAGGTTTCTTGGCTCTCTTTTTACTCTTGGTTGTATGCTGGCTTCTCTCTATGTGGAAGATTTCATGGCTCTGTTGGAATATTAACATCCACTCACTATTTGAACATGAAGTACTGGATGAGATGAACCACTGGCTTGATCAAATAAAGCAATTTCCTTCTTGAAATGCAAGGAGGTGATATTTTAGTACAGTATATTTTAACCAACTTACCAGAACTAAACTGCAATTGTTTAGTGTACTGGTTTTGCTTTATTTTTCTCTTTTAAAATCCGGATATAACACATTTCTAAAATAAATCTCTCTGTAACATGCAGTCTCACACCAGGTCTTTTAGAGACCGGAACACAGACCTAACAAGTTCTCGCATTTGCATTGATACTCCTGCATTGGATTTTTTTCTACTCCCCCACTGCAGTTTATGCATCACATATTGATAAGACGGAGCTGTGGCCTCCCATCCATCTTAACACAAACCAGTTAGCTATGTGCAGTGTGACCCTCTGCTCATCTCTGTCTGACATGTCATGTCATGGAATGGGGAAAGGGTGTGGTTCCGGCCTTGAGTAACCAAGTGGCTTTTCGTGTGCATCTGAGCATCTTTATGCAGGGCACTTTTCCTGATTACAGTCTCTCCATATGACTTCTCCCTCACCACATGAAGCTGTGTGTATGAGACAACCTGTCCCAAAGCCTCTGATGTGCAGTCTCAGGCTAGCTGCAGCTTTCTGTCTTGTGACTGTGCAGACAGAACTGTGAGGACTGCATTAAAACTGTGTTCTCTAGATCAGCTTTCAGTTGAGATTTTTTTAGTGTTTGTTCCTGTTTAAGATATCTACTTGACCATTTGAGTTCTAGGCTCAACCATAATTCGTCGTTGGCTGTTGTGTCATTGCACTTAATGTCACCACATAGTAATGCAAAGTTGCATAGATGGCTCTGAGGAAAGATAATAGCTTTCGGTGCCATTTGCATGTAAGAAACTGAAATTTAAACCTTTTGCAGTAGGGGATGAGAGTCAGTACCATCTGAAGCTTGTCTGATAGTTTATGTAAAATGACTTAATAGTCTTAGTGTGGTCCGTTCTGTAGGTGTCCAAGTTGCAAAAGCCAGCACTAGCAAAAATTAGGATGTTCACCTGTGTGCATAAAGAGGCAAAACCTGAGGTCTGATCACAGTATCACAGAATCATAGAAGACTGGAAAAGACCTTTAAGATAATCACATCCAACCATTAACCTAACACTGTCAGGTCCCCCACTGAACCATGTTCCTAAATGCCACATGTACATGTCTTTTAAATAGCTCTGAGAGTGATGACTCAACCACTTCTCTGGGTAGCCTGTTCCAACGCTTGACATTTTTGGTGAAAAAAAATTCCTAATACCTAATCTAAATCTTCCCTAGTGCAACTGGAGATTGTTTCCTCTTGTCCTGTCACTCATTACTTGAGAGTAGAGACTGACCCCTGCCTCACCACAACTTCCTTTCAGGTAGTTGCAGAGAGTGATCATGTCTCCTCTCAGCCTCCTCTTCTCCAGGCTAAACAACCTTAGTTCCCTCAGCCTCTTCTCATAAGTCATGTTCTCTAGACCCTTCAGCAGCTTTGATGCCCTTCCTTGGGTACACTCCAGCACATCAGCCATTTCATCTATAAATGTTTGGCTTTGGTGGGACTAGTCAAATTGATGATGTACTCGAAGATTTTTCGGAAGCGAGCCTTTTATAAACATTGCTAACTGCTTAGAGTGATCTATGTTGAAGGCGTGTATGAGGGGGTGCTGTTGAAATGACTATGTTTGTGTCTGTATTCTTGGTATAAATTTAAGACTTGAGCTTTGCTTCGATGGCTTGTCAGTCCCACACCTTTTATAAACATTCAATCCCCTTAAATTCAGAACAAGAGACTATATAACAGCAGGCGATTTTCAGGAAAATGCTACAAGTAGCTACCCTGTATTATAGTATTAGAAACTACAATTACAATCATGCAAATTTTCAAATGTGATGTTACTGGTGTGGCACTAAAGTAAAATAACACTTTCTGACAAAGTATATCAGGCTATGGTATTCCTGCAAGAAATGAAACCTTGCTTAAAGCTTAATTGCAGGAAAAAAGGATCTGTTTCAGCACTATTATAGGATAAGAATACCCTCTCTGGACTGTGTTATTATCTTCAATTTTTTTTTTATCCATGTATTGTAACAAATAAGCTATACTTAAATAAGATGGAAGTTTTATCTTGTCTGGTAACAGCAGCAAATAAAGTGAGATAAGTTCTGTTTTATAAGCTTACTGGAATCAAGACAGAAGAAATATTGTATTTGTATGCTAACATAACATGCTATAAATTCAGATAGGATACTATCAGCCAATACACTTGATGTTGCCTGAAACTTCTCGTTATATGATACTGTTTTTTTCTGTTCAGTCTAGAAATTTGAGGGCTATCTTTTGCATTGGAATTAAGGCAATCCTTAAAACACATTACTGCCAAAGTGTCCAAACCTTCATAACCAAGACATTACACTGGTATTTGTGCAATGGATATTCAATGATAGAAGCGTCCATGAACCCAGATGCTGGTTGAATTTCTGACTTAGGAAGTGTTTTTTTTGTTCCTCCGGTGCAGATTAATTTTCCTCTAAGAAAACAAGATTTTATTATTTTCTCTTTATGAACATTCTAATTTGATTGGTCTGTTTTAACCCTGGTAGGCATCTCAGCCTCACTGAGCCGTGGGATGGGGGAGAGAATCAGAAGGACAAAAATGTGAAAACTTGTAGGTTGAGATAAAGGCAGTTTAATAGGTAAAGCAAAAGCTGCATGTGCAAGCAAAGCAAAATAAGGAATACTTCCCACCAACAGGGAGGTGTTTAGCAATCTCCAGGAAAGCAGGGCTCCATCACATGTAATGGCTATTTGGGAAGACACGTGATGTAAGTGTAAATGTCCCCTCTTCCTCCTCCTTCCCTGCAGCTTTTACTGCTGAGCATGATGCCACATGGTATGGAAAATCTCTTCGGCCAGCTGTCCTGCACCTCCCGTTTTCTCACTGGTGAGACAATGTGAGAAACAGAAAAAAAGGCCTTCACACTGTAAGCACTGCTCAGCAATAACTAGGTCATCCCTCTGTTATCAACAATGTTTCAATCATGAATCCAGAACATAGCTACTTATAAGATACTATGAAAAAAATCAACTGTTTCGTAGCCAAAATCAGTACAGTCTCTGCCCCTTATACTTTACCATTTATGTCCTACTTAGGTCCTACACTATCCCATACAGCCATAATAACTCCCTCTTTGATATATACACAGATGTAATTCCTGTAGTCTATGGACCACCCCCATATAACATCCATAAAATGTCCATTGACTTCATTTAGTCCATGACTTGGGTTCTATCTATTATGGTGCTGACTCAGGACAGCAGAGGTAGTGTACTGCTCAGTTCAGTTTGGGTCGCTGCTGCAATTAACTGCTTATTGTGAGGGTCATTCTCCATTGTTTTGAGTGGTTCCTGGTAAAGTACTTCCAATAATATGCAGCTCAAGTCATGGGTTCCAACAACTTAAATGTATATCCATTACAATCTCCACCCCTGGTCTCTCTGGATCAGACCGTAGGGTTTAATGCCGCAATGAACTCCTGCCTGTGCCCCTGCTCCAGCATGGATTTATTCACAGAGCAGTTTCTTGAGGGGTATACTGCTGCAATGTGAACTTATCTACACCTATGGTCACTTTGAGATGTACCTGCTCCACTGTGGCCTTATCTGTAGACCACAGTCTCTTTGTTGGATCTACTTCATCCATGGGCCACAGTCCCTTGTGGTTTGTATCTGCTGTGTTGTGTTCCTGTGAACACCCACAGACAATTCAAGGTTACAAATCCAAACCACAGGACATTATAATCTACTATTAAGAAAATTAACTCTATCCCAGACAAAACCAGTACAATGATAGAAGTATTTTTGATGATTACATCCCAGGCTTTGTTTTACCACGTAGATCAGCTTATGATCAAAACTTAACTAAATAAAAGAACCTAAGTCTGGTAAACCTTCTTCCCCCTTTAAGTTGTTGGTGCTTCATTTGGGAATCTGAGCCCACACGCTACAGAACTTTGTACATCACTTCATGCTTTTAGATCACTGTACAAGGTTTTAAGGGGCTTTAGGCCTCACATTTGTGTGGGCTGGTGTGGCATGCATCTAGTGACCATGCAAGTACACAGCTGCCTTCTCCCTTTCTGATCATGTTTGTGTTATTTCATGTAATTACTGGGGTCACTGTTTATGTGAAAATGTGCTAGGAGAAAGTTTAAGCTTATCCCAGCTCTTGTGAGTTTCTTTCACTTTGAAGCTGTAGTGTAATGTTTTAGGGTTTTTTTTTAAATCAGTGTAATTATTTTAAAATGTTCCAGAATTTCTTTGAAGTTGCTTTGATTTGTTACATTATTATGAATTTATATTTGACATCTGGTAAACACACACTTCATGCTTTAAAAAAATGAAGTTTAAAAAATGCTTGTAAAATCATACAGCAATGGGTACATGGCAGTTACTTATTTTTCTTATTGGGAAAGAAATAAAAAAATTGCCAACTATTCACCTATATGAATTCTACACAAGCCCCGTCTGTGAGAAAAGTGCTGACACGGCTATCACTATAGCTGCATGAATACACCGAGTCTCTTTAACATAACACCTTGTTCCCATTCCCACTTTAAAAATTGTACTCTCGGTAATGACACTCATATTCTCCTCTTCCTCAGAATCCTCCCAGGCACTCATAACCTAACTTTTTATCCTCTAGTTCTCCTTGCCCTACCTTTTCTCTTCACTGTTCACCTCATCTGCATTGGTGTCATATGATCTTTTCGAATGTCAAAGTAAATGCAGACTGCAGTCAGCATTACCAAATTGCTTTCCTGCCAAAAAAGTCTCTTTTCATGTGCCATGACCCATCATCTCACAGTTAGCTGCAAGTCATTCTGATTCCCAGATTTACAATATATTTTCTATTTAATGAGCTATTAAACATTATGCACTTTTCAACTTCATATTTTCTGACTAACTGCATTCCCCCTGATAATTATAGCTTTAGAAAGAAACAATTAATTTGAAACCAATTCTGCATCAGAAGTGACATTATTTAGATAGCATTCCTCCATATCCATACTCTAAGGATTATCTCATTAGAATATATTTATATTTGGAAACTCCTTGAGACCATTATATCAGTCCAATAGCCACTACGTTGTCATCAATAATACAGACAAGACTACTGCATATGCTGTTTTAATAAAACATTAAATGAAAACAGATATCTGGATGAACAAATAGTTTTTTAGTTGAGTAAATAAAAAAAGAAACAAAACAGTTAATGTACTTTCTCCACTCCAGGAGAAAGTTTTCAGTAAACTGCAGTTAAAGCACAAACACAAATGATATTCAATATGTATTGTATAGATGTAGACACTTTGGAATTGGTATGTTACGTATTCTTTTGGTGATATTCAATTTCTTAATTCAAATTAAATAGTTGCCTAATAAAAAGCTTGAAAAAATTGCAGATGACTCAGTAACAATGAGTGAGTTTAACCTTTGTTGCTCACAAGTTCCATTACATCTGTGTATTTATGACATTCAAAATATCTACTAGTGTTCAGGGTATGTAATCCTGGCTTTGCCATTGTGTTTAGTTATATCTAGTTAATGAACACATACTAAATGTATATGCATTCTGCCAATAGCTTAGCTTGTGGTAAATCCCTGTAACCTTTCTGTGAATTGTAATATTTTTATTTTTCCTCTGCTACTTAGAGTCTCACTTTAGCAAGATATGAGAGTGACTGATGGAAGTAAACTTTGTCCATGATCCTGCCATGGCAGTAGGTAGAAGCATAAATTTTTAAAAGTCTTCATCTTTCAGGTTTGAACCTTATGTTGAAGCTGTAGTAGAAGTAAGACTCTAGACTTTCTTAATTCGTTGCGTTTCAGAGCTCATGCCTAGTTCTAACAGTTACTTTGTGGGAACAATATCTAAACTGTTTCTGTGGGAAAAATTCCTTTCTGTGAATATATATGTTAAATACTGATTTAAAACAAGTGCAATATGCATATGACTGAAAAATGTGCAGAGAGGTTTTAGAGCTACATAGAATCCTCATCGCCGTCATAGCTGAGGGGTGTGATGTGTGTCCTCTGCTGTGCTGGATACTCTAAGTTTACTACTTACCTGTGTCTCATGTCCATTTGCACCCGCTTTTGAGTACATAGCTAAGTATACAGATGAGAAAGTAGTTAATCAGATAGTTTTGCTTCTCATTTCTCTTGAAGCTGGAACTTTTGGTTTAACATTGCTTCAGTTCAGTTGTAGTCTTTTCTGGTTTCTTGACATAGTAACATGACAGCCCTAGTTCTGTCAAGTGAAATAAAATATTTCTCACTAGTGAAGGATTAAGGTGTTTCAAAGACAGATTTTTAAAAGCAAAATGTTTTTTATTCCCACAAACTTCCTACCCACTAAGCAAAGAGATAAAGGTCTGTAGATACCCAGTCCTACCTAAACGTTACTATTTCATTGGAAAAAGCAAGAGACTGTGATTTAGTGCTACGTCCATAGCTATTCCGAGTTGCATATTACAGTCTCTCTTTGTCTTTCTTCTAGTGTCTTAACTCAATTAATTGTTGGTACTTCATGACCTCTTTCCTGGAAAGACAATTTGTAGTTGTTTGGTTCTTTTAATTTCGGTAGGTACTCTGGTCTTGACCAGAAGACCTGTATAACTTTTATCTAGCACCTGGAAATAACATGTTTTCAATCCCAATAAATATAACAATCTCAATAAGTATAACAATCCTATTATTGTATATGTATAGCTGTGTGACAAAAAATTAGTGTATGTCAGTCTACATTGGCCACAGAAACCATGATATAAACTTTCATGATTTTGCTGTATATACAATATATTTACAGTTCAGCAGTGAGCTGTTGAATTCAGATCATAGTGGTGACAGATTGTAAAGTGTAAAGGTACATCTTTTTCCATTTTACCTCTTTTGGCATTGTTGTTTGTTGGCTAATTAATATTTTCCAAGTTGGTCTTTGCCAAAGAATGAGTCAGGCCACCGTAATGGTTTCAGATATTAGTTTACAGGTAGTTTTGGAGGTAGAGAGAATGATGGATCTCTGTATATAATAAAATGTTGGCTCTTACAATGTGATTGTTTCCAGTAGAAATTATTATCTGAAAATCTTTGTGCTCTTTAGTCTCTCTTTACCCCTCACGTAAGGAGAATTCTTGCACTTAGTTCGTTGTCCATGAAATAAGAACTTTGTGATTGGAGGTCACTGGAAAAGGAAACAGCATAATGGACAAATGATTTCTATTTTGTTTTTATCAGCTGTTGCTGAGATTCGTCAGTGACTATGGCCTTGGTAAGAGGTTTAGTTTTTATCTAGTAGCTCTCATTTTTGAAGGACAGAAGTTGCTCTGTTAAGGAACTTCAGTGATGAGCTTAGAGAACAAGTGAGACTAGACTCTAAGGAAAGAAGGAAATGTGAATGTAATAAAAATACTGCTTCGTACTTTGATGAATGCTTTGTCTGTTGGTAAATGACAGCCAGCATTTCACGTAACACTATTACAGGAGGACTTGAGTAATGCTAATTTGTGCAGGCATTGAACAGTTGTTCCCGTTTTGGAGGAAAGAACCTGTGCCTGGCCTTTGACTTCTGTTTTATTTTTATTATGTGCTCTTTTCACATTTGTGGAAGACATTTCATTAGTGTTTCCCAGAAATGTCTATGACACATTGGAGGAAGGCATGCCTGCCTATGACTTTTCTATGGAATTCTGGTTTGTAAGACCTTTTAATTCTGTGAATTCTTAACTGTTGTAAATATTTTCTTTTTCATTGAAGAAGACAAAAACATAATTGGAGAAGAGGAGAATGATGAAAAGATTGTGTGTGCCATTTTAAAAAAAATTAAGCAATTTTGAACTTAAGCTTCTTTGAAACATTTTCTTTGAAAAATGAAAGCAAATCTGTTTTTTTTTTTTTTTTAGGTTGTGATTGAATGAAATAATGTCTTTGTTTAGTAACTACATACTAACAGTTAAGAACTTCTGTGTACTTACAGATGCATTCACAGAATCAAAGAATCACAGAATCTTAAGGGTTAGAAGGGATCATCTAGTCTAACCTTCTACAAAGATTGAATTTCGAAGTTAAATGCCCTCGACTCAGTAAATAGTAATGCTGATTATTTTAATGCTGGTGTAATAAGACAGCATAACTCCTTGCTTTTCTTTTTTACCTGCATCAACATTTATAGTAGTAATTTTCTACAAGAATTTTAATTTACCAGTTAAGTTTGCAATGAACTTGTCATGATTCCTGAACTAGGTATACTTTCCCCCCTTTCTTAGCTGTTTGAAGGCACTTCCTCCTACCTTTGAATGCTTTCAAGTCCCTATCCCTTTATCTGTCTTTAAGCATAGACATTATTTTGCCATTCTATAGTACACACTGACCTTCAACACCTGGATTCCTCAGCAGATCTAACTGATTTGCCACCTGGGTTAAATAAAACAGCCAGAAAATTTTAAAATCCAAAGTTATTTTAAACACAGAGAATCAAATATAACAAAATGAAAAACGGAGTTTGAAGCAAGGGCTGTCCTTTCTATCTTACTCTTCAGTTTCTCCCTTTGATTTTGTAGCCTAGGTTGGTTTAGCTTCTGCAGTTGCTCAAAGATCAGTGGCTTTTTAAGAAAAAAATACAGGACTTGTACAAACAGGACGGAGATAAGCTAATTTTGCAACTGCTGGCAATCCTGTCATTACTGTTGGTTATTAAAACAGCATCATATCTCTTCATGTTTAACTTCAGGTGTTCAGCTTCTCTGTGAGCTTTCAATACTATAAAACTTTCAGACTGAGTGCCACACACCTCCTTTTTAATTTCAGTCTCAGAGGTGATGAAGGAAGCATAAAACCTGTTCAGATGGCCCAGATCTGTCAGAGAAAAGAGAGTTGAGCTCTTCACATAACCAGTGCAGATACTCAGGAATTCACTCTATGAATCTCATATAATAAAAGCTCTTTGGGTGGCTGATTTTGATTGAAAAGGTGAAGGTGGAGCCACCTTTCAGCATTTTCAACACTAATAAAACTTGTAGTTGGAACTTACGTTTTTACTGATACTAGCAAGTCTGGAAGCTGGAGCACAGCTACAATTGTGTTTTACCACCATCTTGTGTGATTTGATTGTCCTGAACACCTTTTTCCTAGCAATTAAATTTTATGATTTGAAATGGTACAGCTAGGTGTAACAGTAGTCTCATAGGTCTCATAGTATTATGTTTCTTTGCCTGCTCAAAGGTAGTTTTTGGTAGTAGTTTTGTTTTTTGAAGTTATTTTTTTCATCTTGAAGCCTCTGCTCAAAATCCTAACTTGTGAAAAAATACCTCTGCTCTCAAATCCAAGATTGTATCTTCAGGTGAGGACTGAAAAAAATCTCTGAAATTTTGAATCTGTTAATCGGTCTGGTTAAGCTGGGTTTAATGTTTCTAACAATACTAAGAAAAATAAGGAATCACAGAATAGGTTTTTAAACGTAGATCTGGAGAAAGTGATTTTGACTTTCTAAATCATAAAGAGCAGGACATTAATTAATATTTATTTCTCAGGTGAACTTTTACTGCTGAGAGCGTCATCTAGAAGGATAGTTAACTTCAGAACAAACATTTCTTGGACTATGGTGTAATAGAGGCAAATGAGAAGAAGAGTTTCCACATGAATGAATCAGTGTGTGCTGAAGGCACGTTGAAATTTACTTGTGGAGCTTCAGAGAAATAAACTAAATGTGTAGCCCTGAAAGAAATATTCTATATTAGATGATCTTTCAAGATCCCTTCCAACCCTTAAGATTTTGTGATTCTATGATTCTTTTTATGACAGTGATACTTAGTCATGAGTGAGGAGCTGAATAGAGATGAAATATTTTTCTGTCTTTTGGTTCCCTTGCAAGACCTACCCTTGCAAGGGAATCTTTCAATCCTTAGTCTTTATTGCAGCTGCCTGCCTTCAATTCTACAACTCTTAAGTCGGATCATTATCCTAGCTGTGGCAGTGGTCCATGTGCCTTGACCTGTGAGAAGCAGGAAATATATAACTTCTAACATCTACTAGTGTTTTATCAAAAAATGAGAATGTTTAGATTTTCCCATGTGTGACTTGACTGTGGTTTGTTAAATTATTTTAGTTCTGGCTCTTTGTAGAATATAGATCTGCTGTTGTCAATCCCCAGACTCCTATTGTGCTCCTTGGAACTGGGTAGCATCAGTGTACAGAACTGGAAAAAAACCAAAAACAGAAAACAAAGCAATTCTCCTTCCTTTTTCCAATGAGAGTAAGAAGTAGAAGAAGTACATCTGCTTTACTACTTATTAGAATATAAACCCCTTGACTAAGTGGTCCTGCTCTGGCAGGGGGGTTGGACTAGATGATCTTTCAAAGTC
Source organism: Urocolius indicus (assembly GCA_013401255.1). Classification (NCBI taxonomy): domain Eukaryota; kingdom Metazoa; phylum Chordata; class Aves; order Coliiformes; family Coliidae; genus Urocolius; species Urocolius indicus. The sequence goes on from WBNH01009065.1 coordinate 15,978, forward strand.
CTTTCCAGCCCTTGAGATTCTGTGAAATTATTCTGGTACTCCAGAATTACAGAGAATATTAAACATATGAAATGGTTTTGCTTATTGTTTGTGGAGTGCAGTCATTCTTGGTGTAGGCAGCAACAGTTGAAGTCACTAGTTAAACAAAATATTTGGACCTCGACATTGACATGACACTAGGCAATATAACCTCTCTCCTCATCCCATAGCTCCCTCTTTTTTTTTCTGCCCCAGAATACCTCTCCCCTCTGTCATCATAATAATTTTTGACTATATTTTAATTAGCTGAGAGAATATGAATACCCTTGCTTGATTCCTCCAATACTTGCATTTGAGAAGCTCTTGTTGCAGAACACTTGCATTGGCAGAATGTCATATGTGACTAACTAGAGATGAAATGATGAGTATTAAGTAACGCAGTTTTCTAGGTCTCTAATTAATTGCAAAACACATGAAAATATTAGGCATGTTTGGAAAGATTCAAAGTACCATTATATGAAGTTACTTTAATTGCAAGAAATGATGAAAATCACCAAAGATATCATATTTGAAAAAAAGGATTTTCATGCTACTTACTATAGAGACATAAAATATTTTATGTTAGGTAAAATCGTAAGCTCCTGCAGGAATTAGAGGATTATATCCTCTCTGTGAAAAAAACATTATCCTTCTTATGTACTTAGCTGCCTTCTTTTATAATAAAAAGAGAAAAAGAACTTCAAAAATTTATTTTGAAAATACTTACACTTTAAAAAAAAATTAAAACTCCTGTTACATTATTTCTGATAACTTGCGATAACTGTTATTGAGGGTTTCAAAACTAATGACCTAATCTGTTTTAAAATGTTAGAGTGGGTAGATAACTTAGATTGATGGATACAGTTTAAAACCCTAGGGCCTGTCTATAATAGAAAGAATTAGCATCAGCAGTTTGTACAGTTTGGTGATTGCTGCTTAGGTAAAAATGAATGAAGGATCAACTTTGTTCAGCCGTGGCCCAAAGTAACCATTACATCTCAGATCAGATTTTGACCAAGCTATGAGCCATCATATGGCTAGAATGGCCATGAGCTTTGTGGTACTACTTTTAAAGCAAGATATCTAATGGTTAGCAACAAGGCAATACTATACCTGCTTTGGGCTTGCTTTCTTTTTTACTGAATTTATACAAATACATTTCACAAAAGCAAGTACAAACAGCAGCCCAGCAGTACTTGTGCAAAGAGGAACATTTCTGCTAAACCCATTTCATTCCCCTCTCTGTATCTCTTAGATGGGATAGAAGCACTTGAAGACTATGACACAGCATGGTCTCTAGGAAGCAGCACACATTCAGTATTTGTGCATTTGTACCTGCTGTAAACAAACACAGACTTTGAAAAAGAACAGAAAATAGAACCGATTTATCTACTTTTTGGTTTTTACATGATGGTTTTTGTAGAACCCATATTAATCAGAATACATATATATAATGTTTGTAGTGAATATTTGTCAAGAGTCATTAAGTTTTTTCTCGACGTTAAGCAGATTTTATTACTAACTTGGGTTCACTGTTTGCATTAAATTTGAAGCATTATCATTGTAGCTTTTGGCAGGTTTTATTTTTGTTGCTGTTTAGAAGTATTTATAATCAGCCCCATTTTTGTAATAGAAAAGGAGGGAAATAACAGAACTTTGGAACGCTTTCTGTATTGCTGCACCTTTCATTTCTTCACAAGCCTTCCCCAATGAGTATATCAGCATAATTGCATAGCAGAAATTCTGCTATTCTTACATAGTTCTTCATACAGTTTGATTTGTTTTCCCATAGCAGCATAGAAGAGAGTGTCAGGAAAACTCTCACTTAAAATCTTGACTTTCATCCTACTTCCACTCTAAACGAGGAAAAGATGAGTCTGCTTTCTAGGGAGCCCACTTCATTTTTTTTTGTAGTGCCCAGCTGACCTGATGGGCAGCATCAGCAATACTGCTTTGTACAAATGGGAATGAAACTTCAACATGAGAAGACAGCAGATTTTACTTTGGCTGATACAGATGTCTTTCTCAGAACCAATAAACCAGATCTTTCCTCCCATTCCAGTCAAAGCATTTTTTGGACACAAGGTCTGAATTTTCAGCTGATGTATGTTCACAATACTTTATGTTAGGAGTATGAAGTCCTTATAGCTTCCATTGACCTCGGTTGTAATTTGCATTTGCAACTTTCTACAAGCACAAATTAAGATCACGTATCTCAGTTGTGAGACAGCATGCATAACTTACTGTCATTTGTGCATGTAAAAAGATTATGTGCATATCTCTCAGCCCATATGCTGAAAAAAAACACACTGTATTTTAATCAAGTTTCCTAATTAAAAAAGATTTAAACTAGTTGTTAATCTATCTGCCTTGAGGGGTCCAGACTCTGATCTGTATGAAACTCTTCTCTATGCTGAAGAAGTAAGCATTGCCAGGTCAAAACATTGAAAAAATTATGGAACTAAAACTTCCTTGAAAGGCAGTCAGGAAGTCCTGGAAAAAGGAGATGAAGGTTTGTAAGATGAGTATTCAAGTAGTCTACTCAATGAAATTACATCCAGAGGATGAGTTGACATTTTTAGTTCAGATTGTTTAGTTCAGTGGTTGTAGCTATTAAGCAGTACAGGTGACAAGAAGGGCCTTTGTCTTTGGGCCTTAGTTAAAAAGCTTGGTTAGCCAGGAGATGCTGTTGTGTCAGCTACATGGTTAGAATCACTGTGGACTTTAGATGCTTGGGAGACATATTCCAGCCTTAAGATAAGAAGACATGGCTGTTTAGTGTGAGAGTTGATATTCAATACATTTTGAGTTGTGGCATTCAGTTCAATGTTTCAATTCCTAATGAAACAACCTTGAAGCAATAATCATATTATCTGACCAAATCATAATTTGATTCACTTTTGCTCTGATCCAGATGAAGCTGTCAGGGAAGTTGCATGTTATTCTGAGGATCAAATCTGAGTTTTCTGCAGGTGCTTTTGATTGGTCTGTAAATATGCCTAAACTTGGGCTGCAGGCAGAAAAAATTCAGCTGATCAAACTTGCATATTTTTCTGTAATTCAAGAACAACAGATTTTGGCTCTTGATATGTGTTGAACTTTTAAAGTCTAAAGAGGAATGCTTTTATGACCTTGCCTGTAATTACTGAAAATGCTGTATTTCCACATCGTAATTTGAAGAGCAATTTTCAAAATTGTGGAAAACGACAGCTTGAATAGCTATGCAGTTATCTATGATGACATAGACAATTTGTATTGACCTGTTTTAATTTTAAAGGATAAAGTATCTTCTTTTATTACTCTTACCTCGCTTACATATTCTGTTTGTTTTCATTATATCGCTGTATTGTTGATGATTCTCTATACAGAAAATCTACCTTCCTCTGTTGAGTATGTATATTGTGTGTCTCATACCAGGTGCAGTAAAGTATTATGGAGACTATTATGGAGACAGTCAAGTTGGAGCACCTCATCTTGTAGAAAGATTGGTGAACCAGGCCTCATATTTTTTCAGGTCTGGGCTGAAGGTACAGTTTTTCAGCCCTTCAGCTTGAAGGACTAAGTTTCTCCAGAAACAGTACAGAGAAACTGTGTAAAAAACTTGTTTTTTGACATAAGACCTGTTAAGGTTGAAGAAAAACACATTCCATGGAAGATAGCATCCTTCATTAGAGAGTTGCTTAGGGATAGCATTTGGGAGCTGCTTTGGGGAAGCAGACTCTTGGGAAAAGGACTTGTTTCTCTGAATAAACACCTAACACTGATGAGTGCTCCAGCACAGTATGTAGCTCTTGTGCTCTGTCTGAAGATGAGTAAGTGCCTTCAGAATCTTTATGTATTCAATTAAAATTACCCACTTTAGTTGTGGTGTGTCCTTCAGAGAGCTTATGGAGAGACAGTGTTAATGAAATGGGAGTTCTGTTGGAGAAAGGTCATCTCCACATTATCAGAAAATGTTTTATAGTAAACATAGGGGCCAAGCAATTGAACCTGTGCATCTTAAAAGTGAGTGCTTGAAAGTGGAGTGTGACAATATTTAAAAAATAAACAAACAAAACCCACGTTGTTTTTCAGTTCAGAGCTCAAGACCTATTTTTAGAACAAAATGTGTCCTCAGTGGTGAACTTGAAATAGAGAACAAAACATTAAGGATGCCTTTCCTTTTTTGACCTTTCCCACTTCATACGTCTCAGCACAACGTTATTTACATTGTAAATATGTTTAAGTATTTTAGGAACACGAAACGAGATCTCAAGTTCTGGAAGAGCAGAAAAGTGAAGTGAAACTTTTGGTTGCCCTTCAGAAACTTCAAATCTACAAAATCTTAGATCAATGAGCTTAACTCATCTATAGACTTCTCAAAGAAAGTGTTGTATATAGGGATCTGTGGCCTGAGCATGGATATTTTCTGAATCATGCCTGTGAAAAATGGATCAAATACTAGATTTCATAATCTACTTTCTTTGATTGCCTGGAATAGAAGATTGTTTATTAAAAAATGGTTTTGTTTCTGTTTTGAAAATAAATTGACTGTGATTTTAGGGAGATTGTTTAAATTGAGATTTCTTTGGTAATGTTCGAAAAAGAAGTAATATTATTTATTTTTCTTTGTTTGGATATTTTGAGAAGTTTTAGATGTAACCGTCAAAAGTAAAGTAGCATACTAATCTGAATGACCAATAATAACCTAGTGTTGATCAGATTTTTTTCTTGCTGATCGAAATTCTGTGACTCACTTGATTTGATTGTTACAGAAGAAGAAAAGAGTTAGCTTCTCTTTTGAGTGCTCTTGAGATACTTATTTACAATTTATTATATATCAAAAATTGTAATTTGGGGGGTGGGAGAAGTGATTTCCAAAGTGATGGGTGACATTTTTGTGTGAAGCCAAACAGATGTCAGGATCCTTTTCATTGTCACATTGAGAACTTGCTGAGAAGTGTTGCAAAGGCAGTATGACACAAGCAACTCTGGCACTGTAAGTGCAGGTGATTGTGTCCAAATTCAGCTAGCTGTGACCTGGGATGTGGGATGCCCAGGACTTGGGTTATGATTTGAATAGGCACTGCCTGCAGCTAGAAGGAACACAAGAAAGGTAAAAAGAGGCTACAGGGCCCAGCACAACAGTAGCTTTTGCTTTAAAATGTGTTTCAAGTCAATTAAATTTATTAGTAAATAGGCTTGAAAAGGGTGTCAGATGACCCATCTTCTGTTTGCACTGCTTTTACTCACATATAAATGCACATATAAATACATAAGACTTGTATTGACATGTGAAAGAAAATCAGTCTAAAGTTATAGCTGTCAGTAGAATTTGCTTGGAATCAGATGTGCAGAAGCAGAGGTGTGTGTGTCTCTCTTCCCTTCTTCCTCCCATAGACCACTCACGTCAGTGTTTAGCTGCTTTCCTCGCTTCCCACACAGAACTGACCTTGTTCTGCCTGGCCTTGTACTTTCGCATTTCTTTGTCTTTGTTAAAGCCAGCTGGTTCTCTCTATGGAAATTCACAGCTAGGACCCTTTCAGCAGATGTCTATATGGCTTCAACAGCTCTTTTCCTCTGCCCTTCTGTGACATCATTAGACTTTTACCCTCACATTACGAAGTGAAAGATGGGTTACTCAACTTTCTTGAAATGTGTAGCAATTTGAAGGCTATTTATAGTTGGACTTCAGAGCATATGGAGTGAGTGTAGCCAGAATATTTATGACCTCTAGATCATTGCCCTTTCTTCACTCAACCCCCAGATTTACGTAAGACATTGTAGCCTTTTATTTTTGAACCAGGATCTGTCCTGGTGCATATTGCAATTATACAACAAGGTTTTTCTCCTAGAAACTGTGCAGATAAGTTAGGCTGCTTTCCAGCAGCATAAGTTCACAGAAGTTTTCACACAGTTTATAATGAGATTATAATTGTGAGAAGGGCACTGTGTGTTCAGTGTGTAAGGAAGAATGAAGTCAGGCTTGGGAGATGGTATCACCTGCCAGACATGCTGAGAAGTCAAATAATAGCATTGTCAAGGGAGTGCAGCACACGATGTCTCTCTCTGCCAGCTTTGGTAAAAACATTCGACAGTATGTACTTGCTAGGCTTCCTTATTGGAAGAAAATTCTTGCTGTTTTAGCAAAAAGCAGTCTCAATTTGCACCAAACCAGGTGCCGAGACCGCTTTCAGAACACCTTGCCTGTGCCAGTGAGTGAGCAGATTTTTGCGTGACTGTTCAGGCTCTGAGAAAGGCCAGAAAACTTATCCTGTAAAGTCATGGTGAAAACAGGGGGCTCTGCAAAACTTTCTGCCTTTCAAAACTCAGATTGTAAACTATGCTTTCTGGCAACTTGTTCCATTCTAAAAGACCACAGACCCATATTTGAATCCTCAGGGTTCAAAATCTCCATCAAGGGCTTCTGACTGCATATTTGAATCCTCAGGGTTCACAATCTCCATCAAGGGTTTATGACTGCAGAAGTGACAAGATTGTGAGATCTTTGTACAAAGTTGGACTAATATCGTTTAGACCTGTATTTAATTTAAAATCACTGTTTTGTTTATGATTTGTTAAAGTTAGCAAGAATCTGGACAAAACTTCATATGGTAGTCTTTCTGTGAGTACTTGCAGTCTTCTGAGAAGAAAATCTTTGTTAATGGGCCATAAACCCAACAGCATGAAATAGGAGTGTCTGTGGTATTTTAAATAAGCATATGATTTTTATGAGCTTTTTGAGTGTCTTATGCAGTGTTCACTAGAAGGTATCTGAATGGAGAAATGATCTATGTCCACAGCTTCTTACGAGATCTTGTTTCCCCTGTGGTAGAGACACATTCTTGACAGTGTTTTTCAAATAAAAAAAGGCCAATGGGTGAAAGTTGCCCATCTTAGGCAGGAGCCAGATTCCTCTTGGGGTATAAATTGACTGACATTCACAATGAAAGTTAAAAGTAGAAATTAAAAAAAAACAAACAACAACCACCAGAGATCAATTCTACTTCATTTTCATGGTTTTGAAATTTGTTACTATTCTGTTAGGGAACTGAATAAAAACCTTTACCTTTAAGTTTCTCTCCAAAGTCAGAAATCTATGTTGGACTTCAGCATGAGCTTTTTGAGACAACAGGGTGTGGTGACTTAAGATTGCCTTTTGTTTGTGGATAGTACTTAGGTTCAATTTCACTTTGTGTGATCATTTCAGAATGGGAGACTATGTAAAAAAAAGTAAAAAAAAACATTGCAAAAGGACTTCATTCCCTGGTTAGTTCCTTGCCATCTGTCTGCAGTGTTGTGACCATCTATAGTTAATTATTCCTTCAGGCTCACAACAGATCCCATAGCTTCCACCCTTGTGGAGGGCATGGTTTTCTTCAGGCACTTGGCAAAGCATATTCTCTGAGCTGGAGATCCCACTCAAATTCCAGTAACTGAAAATTATGTCACAACTCCTAGGTATTTGTCTCATATGCTTAATAATGTGGGTTTTAGGGAATATATTACAACATGCTTCCAAGATTGATAGACGGTTTTTGGTGTTTATCATAACAGGTTTAGTTTTATGATTCAAGGTGGTGCTATTGATCTTTGTCTACCTGAGAAATCATGTAGACAACAGGCACAACAGATTGCAAATAACTGACCCATATGAAATGATACTGTGACCTACTGTTTCTTCAAAAGTAAAGAACAAGAATATGAATTACAAAGATGGGAGCCTTGGGGGAAGGAGTCTATCGAGAAGAGACCTGAAATATTATTGATCTCATGAGGAATACAACAGGCAAGTGATATATGTAATTCATGATGTTTAGGAGATGAAGCTTTGTAGTAGTTGTCTTGCATGCAGGACTTACCAACTAGCGATGAAGAAATTTTGAAGTGCTGGAGATTGGACAGAGTGCTGAAAGAGAAGGAAAGAAACACCAAAGTCTGTGTGGGAAGAGAGAGGAGAATCAGACTGGGTCTTGCAGGGAGGCAGAGATCATTCTTTATATGATTTGTATCTGAGCTGGAGAACTGGTTGCTGCAGCATGTTGTGGACTCTAAAAGTTTACATGACTTCAGAAAGACTCACTTCCATGAAGAAAACTTCAACAAATTCTTATTAAAAACAATAATGTCTTCTCTGCTTGAGGAATTAACTAAGATGCAAATTGCTAGAGGTTGGAAATGTTCTGAGGGAATTATCACTGTATGTTTACTCTGTTAAAAGCTCTATATAAACTTACAAGGCTTCTGTTGTTGATGACTGTTAGAAACTACTTACTGGAGAAAATGTGCTTTCAGTCTGATCCTGTACAATTGCTCTCATGAGCAAGCAGACTGGATTTCAAAAGTGAGAAACATGTGAAGAGTACATTGCCCTCTGGTAAGGGGAAGGACTCTCTTGTGTTGGTTTTCTATGGATTATGAACTAAAGTAAAAGTCCTCAGAAAAGATGTAAACTGTGAATGATGCATTTTCTTAAAAAGAGAGGGTGGCAAAATGCCTTTAGCTTTTTACTTGGTAAGAATGACTCCTGGTATTACAATTTGCTTGGACTAAATTAACTTCCCATAACACTTCAGTCCAAGATTTTACACTATATGTAACTGTCTCATTGGAGGAGTAATATGTAGGCCACGTATGACCTTGCCAGCAATTAGAATAAAAAGTGTTTTACCTCTTTATTGATGTTCCAGTTATTTATTTTCTCTACTAATAGAAGATAATTTTAAATTATTTTAAAATAATCATGCCAAGAATTTCTATTTAACAATGGATTTTAAAGACGAGATGCCCATATAAACTGCCAAACCCTTGCTATTTCTTTACCGTAAATGTGATTCACAATGTTTACAATTTCTTGTAGACTTTACATTAATCTATTTTTCAAGCTTCCATAACTGAGATCAAAACAGACTCAAAGCAGAAAGTATCAGCAACAATAATGGAAAAAATCTCCCGCTTTAGACAGAGATCTCACTTGAGAGATACAAGGCAGAAACTGGTTGTTAGTAGAATTTTTTAGGTTAATCAAGGGTTATCAGTCTCAAAAAGGATCTCACAGGCTTATGTCTAACTTTCTGTTGTGTTCAATCAAAAATGAATGGCACAAACTTTTCAAAATGTTTGCTCTTAGTGAATGGGGTTTTAGATTTTGGATTAAGTTTAACTCTTTTATTTTTTTAGAAGTTCTTACTTTGTATGCGTTGTGTATAGTTTGTCTAAATACAGGTGAAAGATTTCATTATATCTAATAGGACTGAAAACGAAGCAATCTTGAAATACTTTAAATGTATGCTTGGGATTTAGCGATGCAGCTCTTACAGAAATCTTCCAATGGACTTTGGAAATCAATACCACAAGAGTGACCAGAGCATGCAAGTGTTCCTATGTGCATTTATTATTTATGCATACCATGGCAATATTAATGGAGTAGAATGACTTTTTTCCCATCTTAACCTGCCAACTGTATTCCCTTCAGAGCTACATTAGCCTGAGATTTTTCTCCAGTCTTTTACCATTTTCTGTCATAATTTTGGTTTGTCAAACCTAAGATTACCAGTGAGGTTCCTCTATAGATGTCAACACAAGAGTGCTATTTACATGTGACATTTTTCTAATCTTTTATGAGTCATTACACTTGTTTTGACTTTCTCTCTGTATAAGCATTGCAAAAAAGAAAAATACTGTTGAGTATGTTTGCCTCACCTATTCTACAGCCTTTACGTGCAGTCCTTCAAAAATATAATGATAGAAAAGATCAGTGAACAACAGTATGAAATAATATAGCACCGACATTTGGAGATTGCAATTTACACAGTATAACTTTTATATTTTACATATTCTGAAATACATTTTTACCTGATTTACAGGTTCAGTGATGTTGTAAAGAGAGGCTGAAATGTGACATGGGATGTAATCCTAGAAGGAGATTTGACTTGGTATAAAAAGGGATTTTAAAAACCATAAAAATATTCTTAATTTTTAAGGGAATATCATAGTTTAGGCCCAGCAAGCAAAAAAAGCACCATGCGTCTGCTTGCTCGCTCCTCCCTGCTGTGGTGGGATGGTGAATCATAGAATCATAGAGGCATTTTGATTGGAAAAGACTTGTAAGATTATCATTTTTGAACAATCATGGAGGACAGGTGAGGTGCCTGAGGACTGGAGAAAGGCCAATGTCACTCCAGTCTTCAAAAAGGGCAGGAAGGATGACCCAGGAAACTACAGTCTGGTCAGCCTCACCTCCATCCCTGGAAAGGTGATGAAACAACTCATCCTGAATGTTATCACTGAACATATGAAGGCAAAGATGGTTATTGAGGGAGTCAGCATGGATTCACCAAGGGGAAATCCTGTTTGACCAACCTGATGGCCTTCTATGAGTGCATAACTGGCTGGCTAGATGAGAGGAGAGCAACAGATGTCATCTACCTTGACTTCAGCAAGGCTTTTGACACTGTCTCCCATAACATCCTCATCAGAAAGCTGTGGATTGGATGAGTGGACAGTGAGGTGGATCGAGAGCTGGCTGAATGACAGAGCCCAGAGGGTGGTGATCAATGGCACAGAATCAAGTTGAAGGCCTGTGGCCAATGGAGTTCCACAGGGATCAGTTCTAGGGCCAGTCTTGTTCAATATCTTCATCAATGACCTGGATGAAGGGACAGAGTGTACCTTCATCAAGTTCCCTGATGACACCAAACTGGGAGGACTGGATGATTCCCCAGAAGGTTGTGCTGCCATTCAGCGGGATCTCAACCGGCTTGAGAGTTGGGCACAGAGGAACCTCATGAAGTTCAACAAGGACAAGTGCAGAGTCCTGCATCTGGGAAGGAACAGCCTCATGCACCAGTACAGGCTGGGAGTCGACCTGCTGAAGAGCAGCTCTGCAGAGAGAGACTTGGGAGTTCTGATTGATAAGCTAAACATGAGCCAGCAACATGTCCTCATGGCCAAGAAGGCCAATGGCATCCTGGGATACATCAAAAAGAGTGTAGCCAGCAGGTCAAGGGAGGTTCTGCTGCCCCTCTACTCTGCCCTGGTGAGGCCTCATCTGGAGTTCTCTGTCCAGTTCTGGGCTCCTCAGCTCAAGAGGGATAGAGAAATTCAGGAGAGAGTCCAGTGCAGGGCCACCGAGATGATCAGGGGAGTGGAACATCTTTCATACAACGAAAGACTGTGGGAACTGGGGCTGTTTAGTCTGGAGGAGACTGAGGGGGAGATCTTATTAATATTTACAAACATAAAAAAATGGGTGTCGGGAGATTGGGGCATCCTTTCTTTCTATAGTAGCTAGCAACAGGACAAGTGGTAACGGGATGAAGCTGGAACACAAAAAAGTTCCACTTAAATATAAGAAAAAACTCTTTTACTATGAGGGTAAGGGAGCCCTGGCATAGGCTGCCCAGAGGGATTGTGGAGTCTCCTTCCTTGGAGGTCTTCAAGACTCTCCTGGACACGTTCCTGTACCACCTGATCCAGGTGAACCTGCTTTTGCAGGGGGCTTGGACTAGACGATCTCTAAAGATCCCTTCCAACCTCTGCCATTCTATGATTCTGTTCTAAGTCCAACCACTAACCTAACACTGCCAAGCCTACCACTAAACTGTAGCCCTCAGCACCTCATGTACATGGCTTTTAAATAACTCCAGGAGTGTTGACTCCATTACCTCCCTGGGCAGCCTGTTCCAATACTTGACAGCCCTTTTGGTGAAGAAACTTTTCCTAATCTCATTCTAAACCTTCCCTGGCACAACTTGAGGTCATTTGCTCTTGTCCTGTCATTCGTTACTTGGAGGAAGAGACTGACTTCCAACCTCAGTATGATCCCCTTTCAGGTAGTTGTAGAGAATGATCATCTTCTCCAGGCTAAATGACCCCAGCTTCCTCAGCTGCTCCTCGTAAGACTTGTGCTCAAGGCCCTTCATCAGCTTCATTGCCCATCTCTGGACATGTTCCAGCACCTCAATGTCTCTCTTGTAGTGAGAGGCCCAAAACTGAACACTTTTCAAGATGGAGCCTCACCAGTGCTGAGTACAGGGAGACAATCATTGCCCTGGTCCTACTGGTCACACTATTTCTTATACAAGCCAGGATACCATTGGCCTCAGCCACCTGGGCACACTGCTGGCTCATGTTCATCTGATTGTTGATTTAACACCCCAACGAGTCCTTTTCAGGACACGTTTCCAGCTACTCTGTTCCAAGCCTGTAGCAGTGCATGGGGTTGTTGTGGCCCAAGTGCAGGACCTGGCACTTGGCCTTGTTTGACCTCATACAATTGGCCTTGGCCCATCGCTCTAGTCTGTCTAAATCTTGCTGAAGAGCTACCATTTCAGCTCCTCTCCCTATACCAAAAAAACAAACAGCCCCCTTTTTTTTTTTAATCAATACACAGAATGTTCTGATGTTATAGAAATGAATTGTGCTTTGAATTTACATTTTTTAAGTGACCTGAGACTCGATTTGAGGAAAAACAAAATCAATCTAATATGTTACCAATCAAAAAAAGTTGGATGATGAGAATACAACCACATCTTAAAAAACACCTGGTGTGATTACTTCACATGGGCTGCAGCTTCTTATGAACCATGGGTCTTCTCCATGGGCTGCAGTCCTTCAGGAGCACTCCATTGCAGGCTTTCCACAGAATCACGTCCTTCTTTAGGTGCTGCTGCCTGCTCCAATGTGGGGTCCTCTGACTGGAGGCACATCTCAGCTCCACCAGTAATCTCCGTGGGTTGCGACGGACAGCCTGCTGTCACACTGTGGGATGCAGGGGAGTCTCTGCTCCAGCAGTCCTCTCCCCCTCTTTCTTCACTGGCTTTAGTGTCCATACAGTTGTTTATTTCCAGTTCCATTTCTTCTCACCTCATTTCCTCTATCCGCTGTAGATTTTTCCTTCTTAAGTTTGTTATCATAGAGAAATGTGATTGTTTCATCTTTGGCTGGAGGAGGGTCCAAATTGGAGCCAGGGGAGCTTCGAGCAGCTTCTTTCAGCTTCCATTTCAGCTCCTCCCCCTACACTTGAAAGACAAGCAGTTTTTTTTTTCTTTTCAGCAATATACGTAATGTTCTAATGTTATAGAAATGATTTTTCCTTTGAATTTACATTTTCTAAAGTTACCAGAGTTCTTAAACAATTGGATAACATGACAGAAAAACCATTAAAAAATGACTTTTTGAGTAAGATGAGTTTAAAAAGAATTTTTGTAGTCTTTTTCCCTGAACGGAAAGCTTTTATTTTAATTTTTTTTTCTTCAGCTGCAATCTCCAGTGTTTGTATAGATCTACTGAAGGATGTTATATGATATGTTTTGTGGGACTTGGCTATTTTATGAAAATACAATCAGATTCTTATATCATATATGTGGAAATCCTATGTCATTCTATTTTTGTCCTTGTAGGTAGTGATCTAGTTGCTTGGGAACTAGTTTATATATCCTAGTCACTTTGTAAATGAATTCTCTAGTTCTGATTACTGGCAATCTCTTTTGACATCTGCTACTTTATTTCTGGAGGAGAAGAGGTCAGAAGTGTTTCTTCCTTCCCAAAGAACTGAGCTGCCGGGTGGAAAATAGAAGTTTGGAGGTTCTCTTGCTGTTTCTCTTCATTCAGTCTGCAGATGGGCTTGTAATGTGTAAGAACTTGAAGTACACAGTACAGCATTTCCATTAATGTCCTATTCAGCAGTTATTAAAAGTAAATATGAAAGTTCTGGCACTGTACCATGTTGCACACCTATGATTAGTTCTTACCTCCTGAATTCTTCAAAGTTCCTTACACAGTAAGTATGACATGAATAACTCGACACTGCTTGTAACAGTTTACTGTTACAAGTGCCAATAATTCAAATGAGCCCAAGTTACCAAACTGTCAAGTAACTTTGTAGAATCCAGATTTTTCTTGACATTGTTTCAGATTAAGAAAGTTCTGCAGATCTTATGAGCAATGATTTTACACAGTATTATTTTCACTTGTGATCAAGAATAGGTCCTATGGGCTTCCCCTAGAAACAGCACCACTGGAGAAGAAATACTTTTTGAAATCTCTCATTTAATCAGTTTTCAATCCATTTAAGATGTGCTAAATTGATTTTGTGTAATGTATTTTCATCAGTATGTCAGTCAGTGCTGTGTGGAAGGCCTCATAGATGTCTAAATACGCTATATCAACTGTATTTGAAATTATCCAGCTTCTGAGGATGTATTTCTAATCTATAAGAAATTTAATTTGGAGTTATTTAATGAGAATTAATCTAATAAAATCTACTTTCTGATTGAGCACTTTATCAAATATCTATAAATCACTTCCAAGCAGACACATCTTGCCATGGAAGCTTGTGAGTCCTTTAGATATCTTTTATATAGAATTAGCAGAGGTACTACAGACCCTGTGCTTTTCTATATGGATTACTTCAGCCTAACTCACTCCATCTTAATAAGAAATACCATAATGTCCTGAAAAACTTGTTATTTTTGGTGAGTGGCATGCTAATTTTAAACATTGTTGTAGGTGGGAGTGTTTCATATGGTGTGCATTGGCTAACCTGTATTGTATCTTACTGTCATCTGCCTGTTTTAGCAGATTGCTTTGAGCCTGGAAGATTTTGTGTCAGACTTCTGAATTTTGTAGTATATTAATATTCCCTGGTTTTAAGCTGAGCTACCACTAATTGTGGATTGTGTATTCTCTGTTTACACAGAAAATGATGTGGAAACACTTTATGAATTACGCTTATTTTGTAGGCATAGAAGTCACTCAAATGCTTAGAGCTTCCTGTACAATTATTTTCAAACATGCATATGAGTGTGTTTGTGAACAAGTTTATAAAAGCCTTCTGCTTGGATACTTATATTTCCTGAGTGACAGAATAAGATGCCTCTGAAAAGGAGGAGAAAAAGCATATACATTCCTCTGCAAATTATTTGAGCTGACAGAAGAATCACTGAAGAGACAAAACCTGTCACATCTTATATGAATTTAGACTGATATCTATCTGACCCATCTGCACCCATATCTGTATTAAATGATTCATAATACATACAGACATTCTGTTTTTAACTAATCTGTCTTCAAAGCTTTCTGGTTCCTTGTTCTCTAAACTTGAGAAATTTTCTGAATTTTTCTGACATAATCCTAGACATTTTGAAGAGTATAAAGCCGTTGATTACAGAGGCTGTATTCAGCCGCTCCTTTTGTCTACCTTCATGCTGAGGCATTACCACCAAAACCTGAAGAAATATGTTTGTAGTACAGTACAATAGATGAAAACTAGCTGCAGACTAATGTTTTTCAATGATAGCTTCAATATTGTTGTGTCAGCATTGCTATTCTAGCATGAAAGATAATATCATTCTTCCTGAAACTTCTGACATATTAATAAAAGCAAACCAAGAGAAAGGAAATATTATTTACTCCTCAGAAGACTCTGTTTCTTTAAAGTTACACTTAGTTTATGGGACCATTTTCGAATAAAGACAGCATGCATCTGTGTAAACCAGTCAAATAGTTTCCAAATAATGGCCTGTAAAATTTTCTCGAATACATCTGTATAGTGTACGTTCTGTCACTAATATAGCTTGATTATAGATTTCCATGAGGCGCACAATGATTGTTGAAACCTTCAACGTCTGAAGTTGTATTTTGTTATTTAAGGTATGTGGCTAAGATTATTATTTTTATCTGCCAGGTTGTTTTTCCATTTTCCTCTCCTTAATTTTTCTAGTTTAGAATGTGGATTTGCTGCATAATCTCCTGTTTCACAAGAGTGTGGAAAGCAATTAAGAATACTTTTGGAACGGTTTGGCTCACAAAAGCCTTCCCCTGAGATAATTTCAACATGCTGAAAGCAAAGTCTGATTCTTGGCAGCAGAAAGAATTGAACCTTTTAAAAAAGCAGGCTCCCAGTAAGCACAATTAAGTTATTCGACCAAGCGAAGGTTGAATTTAGCCTCTGAAATAAACAACTCTGCCAGCTGCATCAGTACTGCACTGGTCCCAAATTCCCACTTCTTTGATCTGGCATGGCAAATTCATGAAGAGGAAAAGGCAAGATTCTGCGTTTATTTTATAGTCTGTCAGATGGAGTATAGACCGAGGCCAACCTCCACAGTTCCCTGTAACACTGGGGACTCGTGGAGATCACAGGGAAAAGAAAGCATTTGCCTCTACATTTATTTGTCTGTATTGTCCCTTGGACTCTCTGCTTTTCATCAGCCCAGTCTTCCTGCCTTTTTCTTTTTTTCCTCCATCTTGCTCTCTTTGCTTCTGTGTTGAGACTCTCACTTGGCACAACTCCAGTGGTGTTTCTGCACTCTTTTGCTGGACTAGCTCTCGTGAAGGTATTATAGGCTGTGTCTGTGCGACACTTCGGAGGGAGTAGTAATCAGTGAGTTAGTCCCTGTCACAGAGTCATGGTTTCAGGCTCTGTACAGACTCAGGAAGCCCAAGCTGATGTGGTATAGGTTGTTATGCTGGCATTTGGCTGTTTATTATACAATCAGAGGAACAGGAACCTAGATGATGATGTCTCTCAATGTACTCTGAAACACCAAAAACAGGCAGAGGACGATGTCCTGCTTTATTAAGCTATTTTGTTCCAAATTTTGTGACTTCTAATAATACTGTGGTCAGTCTTTATAGGATATTTCTGGAAAAAGAACAGCTATAAATGAAATAGTTTGTGCATTTAGTATTTGTCCTAATTCTAAATTCTCACAAAGTAATTATTTCTGCTTAGCGATGTTAAATCCTCACACATAGTATTATATGCAAATATACAAAAGAACTAAACAATACTGAAGCCTGCAAGGCTGTGAAGGTGTAGGAGAGAGTCTCGGTGCTTGCTTGGTTCCTTTGCTCCCACACGAGCAGCTCTCATCTTGGACAAAGAAACTCCATTTAATGTTCAGAGCATTTTCAGCTAAACTAGGAGAAGGAGAGAGGGAAGCTAGCTGAGAAGGTAAAGAAATCAAATCTCTATTCTTGAATATAATCTTAACAACATTTAGTTGTTTCTGTTATTTTGCAATTTTATTTCATGTCTGTTTCCCAGTCAGTATGCTCATTTTTCTTAGATGTTTTGTAATGATAATGCTAGATCAGAGGGAACTGGCATGCAACAAAGCTTTCCATGGAGTGAAGAGCATGGCAGATCTAAGCTCTCGCATACTGGGACAACTTTGTGCCCTGTTTGTAAAATACTCTTTGAGAGGAGCAAAAATTCAGTGGAGTATACCATCATAAAAGTTGCACAGAACCTCTGTAAGGAAAAGCTACTTTTTACTGTGAGGGCAAGGGAGCCCTGGCACAGACTGCCCAGGGAGACTACGGAGTCTCCTTCTCCAGAGGTTTTCAAAACCCACCTGGTTGTGTTTCTGTGTGACCTGATCTAGGTGGACCTGCTTTGGCAGGGAGGTTGGACTAGATAGTCTCTAAAGGTCCCTTCCATCTGCTACCATTCTATGATTCTATAATTCTGTGTCAGTGCAGCAGAGGAAAAATTGTCACTGAGTACTTCGGAAACCCCAAAGTCATTATTGTGTTTAAAAAAAAAAATTACTGTTGTCTTTTGCTCCAGACAATTGTCCTCTTAGGCCTTCCATGGCATTTCCTACAGTCAATAAGGACCACAGGGCACATCCAGAGGGCAGTTTGGAACATCCACAGTGGGTGCTTTGTGCCATCCTGCAGATGATACATACTTTAACCTCATCTGTCTTCAGAAAGAGATATTTTTGTTAAAGGGGGCTGCAATGAATGCATTAAGTTTTGAAGAGGATTTTCTGTGCTCATGTTTTTCTCTGTAATGGAATACCTCTGATTTAATTTATCTTCTGCATGCGTAAAAGGAAGCCTGAACCAAATTTCTGTAGAGGAACACTAAACAATCTAACTCTGGATTCAGAGTCTTTTTCTGTAAATCTATTTAAGAATAAACCTGAAGAGATCTTATATTTTTGGGGGGCTTTGTGGTTAAGATTTTTAAAAATACATTCAGTTAAAACTTGTCCCTTTGTATTGTTGTAAGGTGCACCAAGTTGCATGAAAAAAATATAAGTTATGGTGGCAGCTTCAGATCTGTCTTGTGAGAACTTGTTACACTAGGCCTCTGGGTTTTATTGCACTAGGTACCTAGATAGGAAATGCAAGGATGAAAATATTCTTTTTAACTATGGAAAAAGCAGAAGTTTGCCACATATATGCATCTGTGTTTTATTTCAAGTGTTCAGTGAATGTTTTGTGCAGGATAAAATTCAGTAGCAGGCCATCGTCTTCTGATAGGATGTGGAAATTCATATTTAGTGGCCTTAACAGAGCCACTGATATTTCCATTTGATTTCTGCAGACCATAAAAAGAAGCTGACCTCATACTATGTTCATCATCATGGTAGTGTGTTTCTGGTGCTCTGGATTGCTGAAGTGACGGTTACAGAGGTATTCAAGGGCACACAGTAGAACTGGGGAGAGAAGTCAGATCCTTTTTCACTAAGAAGAAGATGAGAGTTTCAGAGAAGACAACTAAGACAGAAGATCCTTCAGATCCTACAATGAGATTAATGGACCTCACCAGTAAATTAGGAATTAATTATTTTGAATAATCACTCTATCATAGGGGAACTCTTAACGGGAGCATCAGAGCAGTCCTGCATACTTGATTTGAAGCGTCAACAGTTCACATGTATGGATCACTTGTTCAGGAAAATAAGAGCATCTCACGTTTAAACACTGTACAACCATGAGGGAAATGCAAACCCAAGACTTTTAAACTGTATTTCCAGAGTACACGTGGTCTGCATAAAAATACTGCAAATTGGATTATGTATATACATAAATATTTTGTGTCCAAACATCATCTTATGCCATGTATTTGTCATGGGGATAAATATTACACAGAGAAAAATTTCTGAGGTCTCTTGACTGAGACATAAGGATGCAAAGGCAGCAGAGCAAAGATGCTGCAATGTTGATTTGAACATTTTAATTTTTACCTAGTTGAATTTATTTCTAGGTTACAACACGTTAAAAACTCAGAATGCTCTAGATAGTAGGAATAAGATTTGTAGTTTACAGAATGAGGGGAAAATTGTTTTCCAGGAAGTCATGAAGATTGCCATAAATCTTACTGTAGTTTATGTAGAAGTAGTTTCTTAATTGCTCATATATAAGATGTGTAGTGGGGCATATAATTCCAACATGTGTTCCAAGAATTCTTCAAGACTTTTTGTTGCTAATAAATGTCATAATAAAGAGAAAATCAGGATGATTAATGAAGCAAACTCTGTAGTGACTAATCTTTGTGAATAAAATTAAAAAATTAAAGAATGGACGTAGTCTAATCTTGGAACAGAACAGACATGTACCTTGGTAGTGCAAATTCTCATGTGCATTCTTCCTCTCTTTTAATTGAGAAAATAACTAAAGAGTCAACTGAAAAGGGCATCGGTTTCTTTCTGGTCAGTGAATCCTCAAACTGTGGAATATCCAGATGTTTTTGAGGGTTATCATTATTGTGCAGCTGAAAGGGGAGTAATCCATTATCTGCATGACTGTTTTCAAAACAGCACCAAAACTTCATTAGGAATATTTGGCAATGCATAAAATGCCAAAATGGAAGTATTTGAACACTGACAGTGCACCCCACATTACTCTGCTTTCAAACTAATGATGTTATTTAACCAGCTTACATGCTGCATATTACAAGAAGATATGAAGTAGGTTATCACTTAGTCTTAGGACTGTAAGATCATAGGGTAATTCAGGGGAAGGGGATTCAGAAGTCCACTTCTGCTAAAGCAGGGTCAAGTCTAAAGTCAGACTGAGTTGTGGGCAGCTTTATCTAGTCTTGTCCTGAAAACATCCAAGAGGGGAGACAGCATCACCTCTCTGAGCAACCTGCTTCCCTGCCTGCTTGACCTCCAGATGATTTTTTTTTCCTTAAATCCATTCTGAACCTCTTTTTTTTTTCCCCAGGTTTTGCCTGTTTTCTTTGTCTTCATGCCATGAAGAGTTTGGCTCCATCTTGTTGTTAACCTCCCTGTAGGCACTAGCCCCAAAGCTTTTCTAGGCTAAGCAAGCCGTGGTCTCTCAGGCTCTCCTTGTAGGGCAAGTGCTTCATCCCAGATGATTTTGGGGGCCCTCTGCTGAGCTCTCTCCAGTTTATTGGTGTCTTTCTTCTGTTGAACACAGTTAGAGGAGCTTTAGTGAATGCTGAGTGGAAAGTTAAGGGAGGATGATCCCTTCCGTTGATCTGCTGGCTGTCCCTCCTGCCAGGACCGGCCCACGCTTAGCTGCCTACCAGTCTGGTTCCTGGCAGAACTGCTCCCCAGTATGTTCCTCCCCCTCCTGGGCTGCAGCAAGGCTGCTTCCTTCCCTGCATCAGCACTTGGCTTTGCTCCTTGATACATTTCCCAAAGTTCTTTTCAGCCCATTTCTCTAGCCTGCTTAAGTCCCTGTGAAAGGCAGCTCTGCCCTCCAGCCCATCAGCTGCCCTCATCTTTAGCTGCCATCTGCAAAGTGGATGAGTGTGCACTCCATTGGCTCCTACAGGGCACTGATAAAAATATTAAACAGATGGTCGCAGACTAAGCCCCTGCAATACTCCATATCTTACTGTCCAGGACCTTGGACCCCACTATTGCATGGTCACTGCAGCCATGGCTGATGTCCACTTTTCACGTCCCCAGCCAGCTCGTCCTTGTAAATGAATAAAAGATGCTGGAGAGCATTACCCTGCCTGGGCTATCCAATGCCTTTATCAAGAAGTTATCCCTGACACATTTACAAGCTTTGGCTACTTATGTCCTGCCAGGATGTCTGTTCAGTAGATCTTGGGGTTTCTTGAAACCTTTATGATTAAAGTTTTCAACCACTTCTCTTAGTCTGATAAAACAGTTTCAGAATTTAATTTGTCAGTTTTTAGGATTAAAAAATATTGAGGCATGCCTCTTCAAAGAAATTTTCTCTATAATTCTGTAATAAATCTCTGCAGATACAGATATATGAATGTTTTCCTGTTTGATACTTGCTTTTGTATGCTAGGCAGTGATTTGCCCCTTGCAATTTTTGTCTTAGGAGTTATGAATGTGGGAATGATGAAAAGCTACTTTTCATGATTGAATACTACTTCTAGTGCTTCTATGTTATGCAAGAAGTCTTTTATGATATGATTACAACAATTATGACAATTTGATGTTGTGTGCACTGAAGTTTATGTCATAAGGTGCTCATTTAAGTGCAATAACAGCAAAGAATCAATGACAAATCATTTGTAAATGTAAATTTTGTCTGAAAATGAAAAATGAAAAGGAAATTCATTCAGTTGTATAGATTAGCACTGAGGCCTGGTCTTAGAATTTGATTTCACTGAATGAAATTATGTAACCTAATAATCATTACCGACAGATTGAAATTCTGTAGAGACCTGGTTATAGATTGTTGGTATGAGGAGCAGAGTGCGGGTGGGCTGGGCAGAGTGGATATGCTGCTTCAGGAATCTTGTGCTGGCAAGTATTCTGTCTTCAGATCCTAATTCTCTCAATTTTCAAAACCTTGGGGAACAACATAGGTCAATTCCTGCATTAAATTTAACAGTGAAACTAATATTTTCCCTATGTAAACATACTTGAATAAATTACTGATACCAACCAAATATTGATTGTGTTAAGGCCAAGTTTCAAATTAATTTTCGTTGTTCATGTATAGAGCTTTATGAATAGATTTAAACCCCAAAATGTATTTTAGAGCTAATAACTAACATCTAAAATAATAAGTTGAAACTCATAGTAATGTAATTTGGTATTTGAGGGTTGCAGAAATACATATTGGAGAGAAACTGCATAATACCAATGGCATTTCTGTTCAGAAGCTCTTAAAACATAGTATTATCCATCATTTTTATTCATAAGAGGTTGTCACCATATTCCCTTGTTAACATCCTATCTCTTAGTCGCATTCTAAATAGATACATTGCTGTAGCTAATTTGCCATTTTTCAGTAGGAAGTTGTTATTGCTGGCTAATGAATGTTTCATGTTCGGAAATTTGCTTATTTTGCTGATATTTTCATTGAGTAGCTGCTTAAAAGAGATTCTGAAGAACATCAGTGGTAGTTACATTATTAATCTTGGTTGAGTTAGGTAATTAAGGGGGTTTGAGTATGAGAAAGGCAGGCATTTAGTTTTCAGGATTCTTAGATAAATATGTATATTGCAGAAAAGAAACAGTGCCAATGAAAGCTTGAAGAAAACTTCTAGACTGTCATGATCTGTGAAAGCAGTTTACTTGACTATAAGAACATATTTCAAACAATAGATTTTTTTGTAGAATTTCCTGTTCCACTATAAGCAGAACTTTGTAACTTAGCCACGAATGGATCTCTATGTAGGTTGGTAAGATGCATGTTTAATGTTTTCTTTTTCCTGAGCACAGGAATGTTTCAGATTTGGGAAAAGCTAGTTCTTTTTCAGAGAGAAAAATCCAAGAGGTTAAGCTGATAGCTTGTACATGGCACTGCTTTATGTGATAAATTGTTCCTACAGCTTAAGTATTGACTTAATTTGCCCTTCACAAACATGCACTCTCTGCTAATATGTTGTTTACAATGTACTAATGTTCCCACAAAGCTCACTGAAGTAGAGCAAATTGTCCCATTTCATTAGTACAGGATTCTAACTTCGAATAATTTTATTTCATGTCAAATAGCTTTTTTGCTCTGCATCATCAGTGTAACCAGTATTTATTGTTTTGTAGAACAAGTTGTTGCTGTTTCACATTTGTCATCTTTCTGCCTTGCTGACTCACTCTAGCTTTTATTCTTCGTTCTGAAATGATTCATGCTCTTCTAAAAGGATTCCAGCTCAATGTAACAATTTGCCTTTATGTTGAGTCTTTTTAGATGTCACGTGTAATGGGAGTCCTGCAAAGGAGATTGGTTCAGGATATGACCTGAATACAACTTCTGTCTACATAGAGAGGAATGAGCACTTTTTCTCCCTTATTTACTCTGTTTGGGACAGGAAAAAATAGTTTTTTCTTGCATTATTACAGGGCCTATAGAGCTGTTGTTCCAAATGTGTGGCCAGCACACTCATAGCAAGTAGTACTACACTTTCCAAGGACTTCCATTGTTGTTCTGGGTCTTTGCTCCTTAGGTGATGGTTTATGGCGTCAATTTATTAGTATCCTTCAGAGTGGTGAAAGCTCATCCGATCTATATCAAGCGTTTCATATACTTAAAGCTAAGGATGTGTTAAGCTGAAAGGAAGACTTGTTAATCTGTTAGGTGCAGGGCAGAGTTGTGTGTGTTCAGTCTTGAGGAGACATTTTCTGCCATCTCCGTGCCCACTGTGTGTATCTTGTAGGAAAATACACGAGAAAGATTTTAAGTGCAATGAATATATTTTACCACTAGATGGTATTGTTATATGAGATTAAGTATTTGCTTTGTGCGAAGGGATGCTGAAGGGAAAAGGACCTTTAATGGCCGTTAGTCATATGGGAAGATGCCAATGGCTGCATCTGAGCAAAGTGCAGATGACTCCAGGAACAAAGTTTAGCACTTAATTAAACTATAACTTACATGAGCTTTTTTTGGTTTGGGTTTTTTTTTTTTCCATTTTAGTTTTTTTCCCTGTAACTTGTATAGGTTTATTTAAATAATGCAAGTCTTTGCAAATGAACAACTTCAGCATGTATGCTGACAAAACACTGGAAGGTGAGAAATGTCTTCACTTGCTTTCTTATTTATATATTGTCATCTGCTGGGGATTTGATTTTCATTAAACATACACCTGCTTGACAAATAATATTTTTCAGGAAAGGTATGAGAAGGAAAGATACCTGTATGAACAAGCACTGAGAAGATATGACTTTTAACCTGTGCAAGGCAGTGATACTCATGTGCTACTCAACTCCCAGTGCTTTATAACTTCCTAAAAATCCAGGTGAAGAGGAATACCTGGTGTATTCCACCATTATTATGCATTCTGTTTCTCAAAGAAAAGGATGAGATGAATTGCCAGCTGTTAATTCTTTGGGTTCTTAAGATGCTTTGTTTGGTGAAGGATCAAGAAATTCTGCATGAACTGTTTTATTTCACTGTTGCATGAAAAGCATTATTCACTTACCTTGGAATAGGGAAGCAGTTCTTCTGTGCATAGCAGAACAGACTGCTGCTTTCACTTGAAAAGCTGCATGAAAAAATGAAGAAATGTGTTGTATTTTTTATAATAACTTTGACACTGCCTTTGTTTTCTTAAAAATATCGAGAGAGAGTATTTGTAATATCTGCTTTTTAAAAATTGCTTTTTTGTGGCAGGCTTTGTTTGAAAATCTGCTGATTTCCTGCTTGAGTCATAGGCAGATGTACTGCAGGATCTCAGCACTGTGAGTGGTGTTTGCGTTGTTCCTGTGTTGTTGCTGTGGCAGTGCTATGCTGCCACAGTCGTGGAGCCACTCGTTTTCTGGGAATTGTATGTATCCGCAAAAAAATAAGTTCATATTAGTTCATGTATTTAGAAACAGCTTCCAGTAAAAAAAAAAAGGAGCAGTCAACTGAATATTTTTCAGTCATGCTGAGCCTTCCCAGAGTCCTTCCCAGCCACCAGCAGTCCCCCTAATCTAAGGGGAGATGCATGTAGAGGACTCACAGTGTTGTAAGGAGGTAGAACTCTTTATTCTTGTTTCTCAGTGATGCTTATTCTTTTTTTTTAGACTCGAAGGTGTAGCATGTTTACAATCTATGCAAAACCAGAGCTTCTCTGTTCAGAATGCCTCTTTGCATGGATGGCAGTGGGCTTGGGAGCAACCATTGGCAGCATACGGTTAGTCTTCTTGCCCTTCTGGGATGTAGTGCTGCCTTGAATTCTCTGCTGTCTGCAGTGAGCATCTGCTGGTGAGTCAGGCAGGAAAGTGCCCAGTGCTTGTTGATGCCACAGCATCTCTGCCAGTGGGACACTGTAGGCTGCCTCTCTGCACAGCAGCTAGATGTGATCCTGAGAAAGACCTCCAGGATGCTCAGAGACACGATCACCTCGTGCTACAAGCAAGGTACATCATTTAAAGGTCTGTGTTCCCTCCAGGTATAAACCATTCTAGTTCTTATCCCAATGGAAGACTCGGCAGAAGAAATTTGGTATCAAACTCAGAATAATTACCGGCTAAGGTGACCTGCAGATAGCGAAGTCAGAAACAGAAATGCTGCATAATGCATTTTTGCCAGGCAACCTGCTATAGAGGAATAGACTTCATACAAAAATCCATCAACAATATTTTAAAAGAAAATGAAGGCTACTGAGATAGCAACATGTCATCATACTAATTTCCTACATCAGTTTCTTCTTGCATTTTCTTCATTAGATATATTTCCATCAATTAGGTAGTGCTACTTCTTTTTCCCTGGGTTTCATTTTACTTCCAATTTCAGATAACCTCAAGATGCTGTTTGTTAACACTTGAGAACAAATATGAAATCTGCTTTTTTCTTTGTTTTACCAGCTTCTGGGATGATCTGGTACGTATTTAACAGTTTTCTGGCAGGAACCCTTGGAAATGGGTGAGGCAGTTTTGTTTTCACAGAATCACAGCCTGGTAGGGGTTGAATGGGACCTCCAGTGATGATCTAGTACAACCCTCTGCTAAAACAAGTTCATCTCAGTCAGGGGGCACAGGATTGTGTCCAGTCTGGTTTTGAAAACTTCCAGAGAAGGAGACTTCACACCCTTCCTGGGCAGCCTGTGCTAGAGCTCACTCACCTTTGAAGGATTCCTCCATGAATGAATCCACTGTTAATATCAGGGGTAGACTGAAGTTGGGGAGGAATGTCTGATTAAAGTCTGTAGCTGTTATGAATATGTATTTGTTCTTCAAATGAGAGATTCTGAGAGAGTCAGTCTGTGCTACAGAAACAGTTGTGACCCTCTTACAGAGTCCTTAGGGATGCTTACTGTTGGATTTCTGTTTTACCTCTCTCTGATGATGGTGTTAAGCTGTTCATGTCAAAATTTTAAATTCAACTTAAAACTATTAATAGTGATTAAAATAATCCTAATAATCCTTCATCTAAATAATCAGATTGACTGGTAGAAGGACCTAAGATATTGCCTCTGACTTCTGGTTTGATCAGAACCTTACATTTGCTGTTAGTATTTCACAGCTCTTTTGCTCCACCTGCCAAAAAAGCAGCTGTATTTTTCTCTAGTGCGTGTGCACTTAAAGTGTACCGTGTATCCCTCTGCAATTTTAGCTACTGTGTTATTACAGTGATAATATCAACAGCTTTGATTTATATTCCTTTAGCAATACTATCTAACTTCTTGTTTGCTTGCTTTACTACAACTGGATACTTGGCTAAAGGCTTTAAAGGCTTTTTCTATAATAACTTCCAATCTTTTTTTATGCTGCAGAATCTTTCTTGTAGCTGATAGTCTGTCAGTTTGGTCCTTTGTTCCAAGGCGTGTCAGTTTGCATTCATCTACATTTGCTTTTGGCAATACCAGGGTCTTAAATGATAAAAATCTTTTCCTCTTCAATTCCGGTTTCCATATGATGTGCCGTGGCTCCTCATCCAATAATACTTACAGACTTTGAATTTTTTCTCTTTAACACTATTGTTCAAGCCTTTTAACAGGAAAAAGAAACAAAGCAAAAAAAGAGAGGAGAAAAGAAGGCATTTAGGGAGACAACTCTGATTTTTGTAGCATCTTTTTACTATACCTTTATGAACCTGTATATGTCCAAAATTTGACCAAAATCTTAAAACTGCTATAAATATTCATATTGAGACATGTACTTTGTTTGCTAGATTATCCACCATTTATTTTTCTGCTACTCTGTGTTCACTTTAAGGACCTTGTCCTTAGTTGTAAAAAGCACATCTCAGTCAGGTATAGTTTTTTGGTCCTTATTCATGTAAGTCTCTTCCTGACTGGCTGAAATGCTGAACATTAATTCTGTAGGGGAAATGGATTTGGTTAAAGAGCTGAACATTTGCCTGGAGGACATTCTGGTTCCTTGTTTGAAGCCTGTTTCATTTTCCAGCAGAGACACACTATGGTGGCTGCAGCTGTGGGGCGTTGGGCTACTCTAGGCCTTACAAAATCCTCATGAGGATGGTTCTGGCATCCCTGTGCCATGCCTTGTAGCCCTCCTGCTTGCAGGGATACTTGGCCCATATTGGGGAGGAGGTCTGCAGCTCCATAAGCCTTGGCACTGTTCTGCATCAGCAAGATTTCTTCAGCAAAACAGTGGGATTTTGGGTTTAGTATAGCAAGATGTGAGGCAGATGAGGGTAGAGAGCTAAACACCTCTGATTTTCAGAGGAGCTATCAATACTTGCTTGAGTTCTCTAATGCTTGTTTTCTGGATGCAGATCTTATTGCCAAAGACACACTAAACAGAAGCACAAGAAAACCCAGGTTAATTTCTCTCTGTTTGGAAATGTTCTTTTTTCGTAACACAAAGTGTTAAAAAAGTTTGCTGAATGACACATCCAACATTGAGGGCATGACAATAATTATCTTTCATTTCTGGGAAGGTATTTTAAACACCTGAGAACAAGAGTGGTATGAACTGTGAAAGGTCTCTTGCTAAAAGATATTTCCACTTGAATCTTTTACAGCCTTTCTGATTTCTGCCCTTTGGCCTCCTTCCAGTTCAGTGGATGTCCTAGTCCCACACCAGGGAAAGCTTCACACTGTTTCATCAAACGTTTGTCAAACGATTCTCCAGATAAAATGCAACTGACATTTTTTTCACAGCCTCTTTTTCGCCCTGTCAGAACAGTCAGAGCAAGGATAAAACCATCAAGCCAGTGGCATGGAAACACATCAAGCTGGTATTTTTGGTGTGGCCTAGAACATCCTTTTTTGGGAGACATGTGGCAGGGACATCTAGGGTAGAGCTTTCTTCCCATCCCTTCCTGGGGAGGTGTCAAGAGCATTGAGGAGGGGCTGCCTGCAAATGGGATCTCATGTCTTCAGCATGACCATCATATAAAAGGCCTGTCACAGTTTGGGCCCCTTCCTCATATTTATGTTCCCTCACCATGCACCTCGTTGTTCACTTTAAATCATCTGCCAGATGACTGTCATGGTTTGACATGAAGCTGTTTCTGGTAAGGGGGAAGGGGATGTAAAGATGGCTCCTGTAAGAAGTTGGGAAGAGCTGTTTTCATCAGTCCTCAGTGGGAGGGTTGAGCAGAGCATGGACAGGACCCAAGACTACATTAGCTTTTATTGGTGTTGACGGTTTGTGTTCAGCATCATATAGACATTGTCCATCCTGCTTATTGCTCCACTGCCTAGTTTAATTTCCCATCTGTCACTCTCTGGTGAACCACATGAACAGAACTCTAGGGACTGTGGAGGTGGACATGCCACCAAGTAAGTCTGTGATGAATTCGTTGTTTTGGCTTGTGTCAACATTAGCTCAACATGCAGCATGTTTTCTACTGGATCCGTTCAGCTTGGTTAACCTGAAATGTCTCATTTGTGACTTTCCTTTGTCATAAAAAAAGACACCCAATCCAACTCTTTATTGCACTTGCAGGGCTTAATCTTAATTTTTAAACTGAATTTGAAGATACTGTGTTACATGGTGGAGTGCAAAGGGGAGAAAGCGGTTAGTTTTTAAACACAGAATCAGAGAGGAAGGTTTTCTCAAGGACTCTAAAAGTCACGTAATCTGTCCTGGCACAAGACAGGACTAACTGAACCTAAAGCATCCTGGGCCATATTTGTACAGCCTGTTTATTCATAAAAACTGGCAGTATTTGTGTTGGCCATCTTTCCTAGGGCTTCATTAGCCTTCATGACAGAAAATGTTCCTTGTGCCAACAAAAAGAGGAAGGCAAACAGCAGGGTGGCTTTCAGTAGTTGAGGCTGGAATCTGAAACTTTCAGACATGAGATGGGTTCTGAGTGACTTGCTTTACTGAAAAATTATTCCTTTAGTGTGAATAGAAGCCCAGAGGAGCACTGTTTGTGGCCACAGTTGAATCAGTGTGTGAGCTCCTGGGTTGTGAGAGTTGGAAAACTGGTAGAATTCTGTTGGTGCCACTGTGCTGTGGCCCTACAGGGCACACTGGGATGGAGCAGCAGTGAAAGGCTGTTCCCCTGCTCCACTCCAATCCCTTTGAAGGGTGGTGTTGTGTACCATGCCTTTTCTCCATGGACCGTCCCCATTTTTCCCACCAGTCACAGTTTTGGAAAATTGAAATGAAATAACTGTGTTTTATTACTTTCCTCATGCCCTTCTGTCTCCTCTGGTGTTTTGGGTGCCTTGCAAGGGGTCTTCTACCTGAGCAAGGAAGGGATTGTCCATCTTTTCTTGATGTGCCAGTGATTTCTGATTTTCTAATGAAGTTGGCTGAATGGAGAAGTCCTGGGAAATGTTGAACAGATTTATGCAGCTCTAAACTGCTGAATTTTGCAGAAAGGGAAGAGTTGGAGGATGAGGGTAAACAAGCTCTTCTCTTGCAGTCTGTGTTGTCAGTAAATTTTTAGAGTTGAGATTTATTTGGTGTCAGCCTCGTTTGGCTGTATATAGTGGGGGCAGGATGCAGTAGCCTGCAACAGCCTGTTTAAATAAAAGCTGTTTGGCAGCATGTAAAACCACCCTTCTTTTTTTTAATCTTAATGAATATTTTGCCTCTTCATACTACTCCTTCATTGTTAGCCCCTTTCATGCCGTTCTTCCTCTGAGTGATCCTGTGCATGCTAATTTTTCATGGAGAGAGCGGAAGACAAATATTTAGTCAGAACTCTCTTTATTTGGCAATGTACAGAACCTATGTGTCAGTTAGAGAAAAACATTGCAACTACCAGTCCTTTGCTTTTTTTTTTTTTTTTTTTATTAGATACAGTGTTTGCTGGCTGATTGATGTTTGTTCCTGAAGGCAGCTAGAGGAAAGCCCACTCAGCCATTAGGATGCTTGGCATGCACTGCAGCATATCCCACCTGACAGCTTGGCCATGAATGTCTAACGTGGCATCCCATGGGCACCAAGCAGCAGTGTGCAGTTCCTTCTCAGCAGTCATGGGAGGCCTTGCAGGGAGTTTCTGTGAGCTGGCAGTGGCAGAAATGATTTCTTAGGGAGCACAACCCTTCTACAGTTGTCCAAACACAGGCTGGGTAAAAAGAAAATAAAAAGGCAAGACATACTGCCAGATAGAGCTTTCTTTGTGAAAGGTTGCATAGTACTTGAAATAATACAGTAGAAATGCATAAAGCAGCCAGAACTGTTTGACTCGAGAGTCTTCAAACAAGGAGTGATGTTTGTACATAATTAAGTAAAATCTGCAATATCAAATACAACCAGAGATTTTGATAGATATTGTAATGTACTAGGCGAGATTTTGAAATATTTTTGGTCTAAAGTAGGACTGTGTAGTGTTGACATACTTTGTTTCTTAAGACACTTGTAAATTATGACATTTTTTGATCTCTATTTCAGATTCTTTGCAGAGAAATGCTGTAACAGAAGGCAATACGTAGTCAAATTAAAGAGGAATTTTATGCAAAAACTAAAAAAAACATTGAAAGTAGAAAGGTTTGGTATTTTAGGAAGAAAATATAAATATGATACCATTGGAGGAAGGTATGATTTGCTTAGAAGAGGAAAAGATATCTTTTTTTTCAAAATATAAAAGAAATAACTTCAAATTGAAGTCAGTATTGTGCAAGACAGAATTACAAATAGCAAGCTGAGAGGAAACATCCTGATCTTTTGAAACTTAAAAGGAAAACCATTAGCAAAACTGGCATTACAGTGATCTTTTAAACCATCTAGCTGTAGGCTCACATAAACTGAATTATCAGACATGACATTGAGATTTAAAAAATGGTTCTGATTAACTTGAGTTGGTGCTTTCTCTGAGCCCCACCTCCACAAAATATCTAGCGGTAATGTTAGAAAGTGTCCCAAGCAAATGTAACTAATTTGTTTACTCATTTGCATGATCAGAGGATCAAGTCTTATACTCTGTGTGTGTGTGCATATATAAAAAATAACTATTCCTTTCATATGACATTGATTTTTCTCAGTTTTATAGTGATCACAGCTTTTATTCCTGGCAAAAAAAAGAAGTCTGCCTTGCAGATAGAATAACTGTGTCAAATGAGATTTATTTCAAGGAATATAAATGCAGCTGCCTTTACTCAAACATAAGTAAAGATTAAAAAAAAAAAAAAAGAAAAAGAAAAGAAGCTTTTACAAACTCCTTTTGCTTGCTTTCTCACCAGACCAGAGCTCAGAAGCAGCCAAAGACTCCCACTGATTGAAGCAGCTGCAGAAGCTAAATGAAGTTTTTCGGTAGGCACTTTAAATTGAAGCTGGCTAGGAGGTTCATGAAGTAATTTGAACTCTCACTGTGTTCATGTGTAGTCCATAGGTAACAGTATTTTACCTATTATCACCTGAGAAAAAAATACACTGGGAGTTGTGGGCGTTTGGGAAGTTTGTTCAGACACATTCTCGCAGAAGGTTAGGGCGTATGTATATTGGCATTTTCTTGCCTATATTCTCTAGAAATCTTGGCACATTTTGAATACTTTATAAATGTGTCTGGGATTTCGGGACACTTGATAACCCTAGCCCAGATGCCCCTGATCCAGCTGCTGCACATCAGCATTTCATAGTGGTCTCATCTGGGACTCTGGACATAGACGCGATTTTATTTGGAGCCTCTGAACATGTGTGCTGTCTTGTAGAGCCATGCATTATAAGTTTGACACTTCTGGAAGGTCTTTTGGGCTTGTGCCATCCAGTTGATTTATGAACGTACTGTGATGCTGGTATTTGTCTGAATCCAAGGACTTAATGTACATGTGCTTTACCGAGCACACACATTTCAAATCGGGAAATTCGGTATACGGAGCCTGATTCTGTCTGCGCTGGAGTCCTCAGATATCGTCGACTCTTAAGGGTCAGATGCAAGTACTGTACTTTTCCTGGATAGAAGTATCTTTTTTAAGGCTAGTCAAGTTAACAGTACATTTTTTCAAATAAATTGTATTCAATATACTTTGTACATTTATTGGTATAAGTGGATGATTCTTTCTGGTCGGTACCTTTCAGATGCTCGATCTTCTTTTCTAGCGTAAACCCGATCTCTTTTTCTGATATTTTCTCACATGATGTTAAGTGCTGCTAGGAAGAAAAAGCATTCTCTTTTCTTTGCTCAACCTGTCCCAAGCGGCCTGCGTTTTTCTTGACCTGGAAAGGAAATACTGAAATACAAGCATAATTCTGTAATGAGTTAATGTGCTGCAGATTCATTACTATTTTTGCAGAAATTATTCTCACTTCATTAGCTTGCTCTCCCTTTCCACCCATTTTTATAAGAATTATTATGAAGCCAGAACTTGATTAGTGCTGCTTTTGTCAATTCAAATTATTAATGATCAGTTAATTCTCTCAAGGAATCTATTTCTACTGTGGCAGTATTCATTTTAAGCCATTGAATCTCATGTTTAAACATTTTTAGTACTTACTTTTCAATTATGTAGTCAGAGTAGAGTAAAAAAATCTGAAATACTTCCTCAAAGGTGACTTGTGAAACAGGAATGATTTATGTCTGATTTTCACAGCTCTAAAAGTAGTGCTCAGCATTGCACACTTTGTATGATGCAACTTACAAACAAAACAAGAGAAAAATAAGTTGGATTCTAGTCCTAACTTTGAATATCACTTCTGTAGAGGAACACGTGCCTTCTTCTTAAAAATAAACTCATCATTATTTTTCCACTGGTAGTGGAAGTATAAAATTATTAAGGTGATTTTTTTTTTTGTTAATAATTTAAATCTTGTCAACATTTCCTCAGCTCTTCAGACTGACTGAATAGACCTTTTCCTTCCAAAATTTGCAGATAAGAGTGTCAGTTGTATTTCTGGAATGACTTGACCTGGTATGTAAAAATAACTGTACTGTGCTATAAATGATTGGAAATTTAAATATACATCAGTGGCTACAAGATGTAGGATGAAGTAAATAGGACAACTGCTGGTTGGGTTGGCTTTTTTACATCTTTGTGCAAGTACAGTCATGGGTAATGTGTGCTTTTTGGAAGTTTAATAGTGCACTGTTTGCATTTTGTATACTGTGCATGGATGTGAAGAAGAGAGGAAAATAGAGCTCCCTGCAGAATATGTGAGAGACTATGCATCAGGTCTCCAGGGAGCGTTTGTGTAGCTGTAGGAACAAACTGTGTAGTCTGGGGAGGAACTAGAGCTGATGTCTCAGGAGAATATTTTCTTACTAAGCCTTTGCATTGTGGTGCAAAAATACCAAGAGAATGTCTCATGAGGATACTTTACAGATGAGAGCTGTTCGAAGTGTCTTTGCTCACAGCACTAGGGTAACTAGCCCTTTAAGAGAACATATAGTTGTATCTGAAATATAACCATGTCTGGAATAGTCTACATAAGACCCACTACCTCTTGAGCAGCCCAAGTGAGTAAAAGATAAGGAGATAGCACTCACTATGCTTCAGAAGTTCCATCGTCTGCCCTTTATCTGGATAAGTTAAAGAGGTGAAAGCTCTGACTAGAGCTCTCTAGAATCCCGGGGCTCTCAAGCTGTCTCAGTTGCCTCCTTTTTTTAATCACACACAGAGAAATCAAATAAATAACTAAGTGCATATTTTTAGTTGCTGACTTGCAGGATCAGATAATGAAAGGTTGTGTGTTGTTATAGGAGATTGTCTGCTTGCTGCTATTGTTAAAAATACTTGATTTCCACTTTTTTTTTTTTTTAATCCCTATCATGAGTTACATGCTCACAACTTGACCTCCTAATATTTTGTTAATTAGTACTCAAAGTTAAGAATATTCTACTTGTAAACTCTGTTGGTCTGTTAAGGAGTGGCAGAATGTTCTGCAGATATGGAGAATATCATTACTCAATGGGCTGATATGCTGCTAATATGTACTTTCTGGCCATTGCTTGCTGATTGCTGTCGACAGATTTTTGGATACACCAGCCAAATTAACAGATTTCTCTTCTTTCAACAGCTGAACTCCAAGTACTTACGTAATTGTGTGTACTGTTTTTTTATTTTGCTACTCATTTGCAGAGTATTTAGTATGAAATCTCATTCATTTTGTCAAATTAGACACAAAGTGTTTCCTGTTCAAACTTTGTTAGCCTGATATACAGTACAAGTAGGACTTCTGATGGTATATTTGTTATTTGATGGGAGCAATATCCAATAGGATTTTAAATTTCTGGATTTTTATGTAAATCCATTAAATACATCTAGGCAAACTTAAATTATGTTGTCAATTTTTGACAACATGCTGTTAAAACCACTGGAACTGGGTGAACCGTTTCTGACGAATGGTTCCATTACTTAATGGGGCTCTGGAGATTAAGTGTGCTGAATAGCAAATTCTTTTACTTTTTCTTTCTTAAGTAATTTCTGCTTCATAGTTAAATAGACTATATGCTATCTGAATCAATTCAGGTTTTCCAAGTATTCCCAATATGCGTTTTATCAATAGCTATGCTCTACTGATTTTTAACTGCTTCATCACTTTCTTTCTACTTATTAGATGGGATAAAAGTCAATGTTCAGGATTTGTCTTGATTTTGTCTCGTTCATAATGGTCTTTGCTTTTTTCCCTAGTCATATTTTAAAAAGAATTTCTTCTTTTCCTTTCTCAAGGATTAACTTATTTGGTTTCCATTCTCTCTTTTCATTTCTCTTGTGAATATTTCACAACTGTGTGCATCATTGTCTATATAAATCACCAGTTCCCATTTTCAGCAAGGTTTCTTTTTATCCTCAAATGCCTAATCAATCTCTCTGAAGCTGACCTGGCCTTCTTGTTGAGCGCTTACAGAGTAAAACTCTGTCCCTATTGAATTCAGTGGGAGTTTTGTCATTCAAGTCAATGACTTCAATGCTTCACTCACAGTTAACATGCATTAGGTTTTAATTATAATGCTTTTTAGGCACCTCCAGCCTTCTTCTTGCTTCATGGCTTTTAATTACTTCTCAGTGAGCACACTATTTACTCCTCCTAATTCCACTCAGCTTGTTTTTTCAAAGCATACTTTTTCTCATTGCCTGTCAGGACACAGGAGGAAGGTGATACCTTAGGAAAAGATAAATATAGCCAAAAGGAAATTATAGTAAACATTAGACATTCCTTTTGCAAATCATTCTGTGAAGACAATATGTCTATTAATTTTGATGGGCTTCATGGTAAACATGGACTTCCGTATGCTACCCAGTGAAGGAATGGAGCCTTACAAAACCTGACTATCACACCTAAAGCACAAAGTGGTAACTTGTTTAAGAACAAAGAAAGGAAAATAAAATCACCTGTGTTACACCTTGTGGATAAGGAAGGGCTCAGCTTTTTTGCCCTAGGGGACACACAGTGACAAAAATGATTAATAGCAATTGCATATCAAAATAAGGCAAACCGAATTTGTGGGCAGCTGCTGTTTATTAATACGTTGGTGATAATATCATGTTTATCAAAGTACTGTGGCTTTCTAGAATTTATTGGCTTGGTTATTTTTAACCTTTTAAATACTGGTTTGAAAATTTTGCTAACTACATTCATGTGAAAATGTTCCATGTCCAAAGAATTAATGTCCCCATAACCTCTATAAATAAAGTAACCTCGAATCACTCTATTGTTTGTGAATTTTCTCATCACTGATTTCCACTTCTGAAGTTGCATATTAATTAAACTATTAAGAGAAAGAAGATTTTCTATGTTTATCTGTGCATCTGATGATTGTATGGCTTATTTTTTACATGGGACAGTATCTGTCCTTTGCTGCAGGTCTGTGTAACACCTTGAAGAATAAGACCTGGTCTTACTGGTTTCTGTATGCTCCTAAGCTCCAAAACTGCTTCTTTGCTGCATGTGAGTATGCTCATGAAAACAACAGTAGTAATGGTGCTACATTTCTTTGAGCAAGATGTCCTACTCAGAAACCGAAACATACTGGGAATAGCAGTTCAGTATCATGACTTTTTGATGTGACTTGCAAAATATAACTGGTCAGTAGTATCTGTGAGGAAGCTATATGTATATTTGCAGGCTGCTGAAGGGGAGATCATCATACTGCACTGTGTAAGTGCATGCATTTCATAGCAGAAGCATGTGAAGTGGAATACCACATTGTCAGTCAAATGCTGAATATATGATATTTAAATTGTCAGTATGCATCTTCAGGAGTAATGTTAAATAAAAGTATAAAAAGCAGAGGAAGAGAATATGTTGCCTGTAAACATCTAAGCAGAAACAATGACATTGACTTGTAGTCCAGTAGTCCAATGAAGTTATGTTTTTGGACAGCTGATCAGTTTCAAAAGGTTTTGTCTGTCAGTCCCAGATAATTGAAGGGTTAGCGGAAATCAGCAAACATTTTTCAGACTTCAGAATATAGCAAAGCAGTTCTTGAAGAAAATTTTCTTGTGCAATGATGAGAGTGACTATCCCCTTTTAGAATCAATTTTTTCTCTCTGACGTATTGCTGGTGACTGCACTCCCACTGCATGCAGCTGTTCCATCAACATGGGCACCCTGTCCCTGTCCTGGACACGCATTATAAGTAGAGAAGAAAGTACCTTGATGATTCAGTCTAAAAATGATTTTGACAGCAAATAGCTGGCTTAGTAGTGGGCAGGGCAAGAGTGCATTCTCATTTGTTTCTTACTGTGACTGGTGCTCCCATGCTAATTAATTTTTTAACAAAACTAATTCCTCCATTGTCTTTTTGTCTTTGCAGAATTTAGATTTTGACAGTCTTAAGCCATACATCAATCACTTTGCTTCTTAAGTACTGAAACGTCAACATCAATATTCAATATTTTATTCAATATTAATTCAATATTTTAGCTTTCTCTTTGATGCCTTTTCGGATTGGAACCACTAGCTAAGTTCTCCGAGTTGAAGTCATTCTGTTAACAGCTAGAATTAGGTCACTGCAGAATTTGTAGATACTGTTGTTTTTTTTTTTTTTTTACAATTAAGTAACATTCGGGGTTTTTTTTGCCCTAGTATTGGTAAAGGTGATTTCACCTCTTCATCCTTCCCTTCAAAAGCTGGGCAAGGCAGTCCTAGTTTGCCTGTGGTCTTTTTCCTGTTACAGAGACCCTGGCAAAGAAGTTTGAACAAAATACTGTAGCAAAGAGATTAGACTTAGTGTTGTGGGAATTGATGCTGCTCTTTAAAAAAGGTACAAACCAGTAGCTCTTACATAGTAGGTGTAATAAATGATGCTGGGAGTGGACAGACATTCTTAGGTACTTCTTTTGGTAGTGATAAGAAGATTTTTCCCACTCACCAGCTTATACTGAGCAGCTGTCTTATGCCTCCCTCTCACTTTCTGTTTGGATTTTTGGCCATCCGCACAAGAAATGGAGCCTAGACTGTGCTGTTTTGACAGGAATTTACTGCTGCTCTGTTTTCTTTTGTGGAAAGCAGATTCCTCCCATCTCGGTGCCAGCATGCAGAATGTGACCAATCCTAAAAAAATCTCCCTTGCTTTGCATGTGATGGTTGTTTCCTAAGTGTTGCTCATCCAGCTCCTCTGTAACAGGCAAGAAATCTTGGAAAAGAAACACCTCAAAACCCCAAAAAGAATCTTAAACTACCAACTCATCAAAACTGCTTCCTGACAGAAAACATAAATGTACTTCCTATGTACTTAGCTATAGCTAGTCCTATCTGCTTTGGGGAAGCAATTGTGAGGCTCTTGAATTGCTGTGTTTGCCTCTTTGAAGGTCTTCCTGATACCTGCTATTGCAGTGTGTGGTAAGACAAGCTGTAGATCCACTGTCCTGAATAGATATGCTGTGGCTTAAGGGAAAGAAGAGGAGACTTAAAGCCTCTGGATTTTACTCTTTACTTTTAAAAAAATCATCTGATCCTCCATCATTAGTTGGTGTGAGCTGTCTTCTGCATATAGAGGAGAAAGGGGGAGCTTGTAGCACAATTATCTGATTTTTAAAGGCTTTGTATGCATTTTCTAGAGTTGAGACTAACACACTGCTCTGATTGTTACCTTCTGGGACCTGAGGACTTCAGAATATTTTCCAACTAATAGATTGGCTAGAAATCATTCTTGAGAGTGAGAAGAAACTATTTATTTATTGCAAGAAGGAATTTGTTACACAGAGGTAAGATAGGGCAGGTATAGACCAACTCTGTTATTGAATCTAATCTCCTGCTGAGATTACTGAGGATTATTTCAATTATTGCAACAGATGCCTTGTTCAGAGGTTCACAGAACAGCTGCCTTATTGGATCTGATGTTTGCAGAATATCTGCTACATGGATAGTTACACATCATTGACCACAAAGAGATTCCTACTGCTCTGTGAGAAGTGCCAAGTTGAGACCAAAGTAGTGGAAGGCCAAAAAGAGACAACTACAATGTCACAGTAAAGAAAATAAGAGAGATTGATAGAGTTACCTATGTCCCAGGTCTCTGAGATGACAAGGACTTAGTCATCTATAACTACTGGATGATCCCAAGAGACAATTGTATTGTCAAAAGTCTAGTGACCACAGCTGAATCTTGTGAAGGAAAAAATACAGATTTCTTCTGACTTGAAATCTGAGAGTCATTTGAACTCACAGTGAAGCCATCACATTCATGCTCCTGGATCCTTGTCTTGCTTTCACCTAGGAGTAAACTCTTATGCCTTAGGAAAAAAAAAATAAATTAAGCTGTCCCTCAAAATGAGTCCAAAGTCATACAAGAGTAGGACCCAGCTCCCTTGATCCCTTCATCCCAGCCTCTCACCATCTCTCTGCTAATATAGCATCCATCTTCATTAGTGTGAGCTATCAGTGGTTGAAAGCTGTCAGAATTACCTAGCAGCACAATTTCATTTGAGAAATTACTAATATCAGCTCTTTTATACTGTTGTTCCAAGTCTAGATCCTTGTTAATGAAATAAGAAAAAGCTTGTTGGTAATGTCAGCACTTTAGTTTGTTTGTTGCTTGTTTGCATTTTTTTTTCGAGAACTTTATGAAGCTATATGTACTAAGAGTTTCTCAAAGAAATGTATTTTCAGAAAATGATCTAGAAGAATATTTTAAAGGAAAGAGTCCCACCTCATGCTGTTTCTTTGCCTGATGAAATGTGACTCTACTGCATAAATATAATTCCATATACTGCATGTCATTTAACATGATACTTGGTTCAGTATTCAGTTTTTCTTTTGCATGGAAACAAAATATCAGAGCAAAAGAAATCTGTCCCATTTTGTTTGATAAGGTTCTGAAAGTTTAAATACATTGAGGAAGATTTCTTCTGTACACTGGGGAAGATATTTCAAAATTAAAATAGGCAATTCTACAGCCAGATGCTTTGATGATGAAAAATATACGGCAAGAGTTTGTTCAGCCCCTCAAATGATATTCTGGTATAAGAATAGGAGTTACACTGCTGTAAGGCTTCTTGTAAGATCTAGGAATAGCTAAAATTAGTAAAACAAATTAAGTATATGTTCAATTGTTTTTTTCAGTAATGAGAGCTAATCAGATTTTTTTTGTGTGTTTTTTATAGTGTTTGTGATCTTATTTATTGTCATATTAATGCTAATTCATAGTAGGAAGCAAATATTAATTAGTATATGATATGTGGCAGGAAAAGCAGAGGCTTGTGTAGTTAATTTTAACAGAGGAGCCTATCTAGAGCTATTTGTAGGATTTCTTAGTAGTGCATCTTTATGTGGTATGTCTTTACTCTCATCTCAACTGATGGCTATATTAAAAGTGTCCATGAAGAATTATTTTTGTGTCTTTAGAAGTCTGACCAAGGTATATGAGGCAATGCACAGAAGTTCTAAACAAAACAACTAATAGCAAATTCAGAAGGGCTTTACCATTGTCCAATTTCAGGTGAAGTCATACTACTCACTGATTTTATGGTCCCCAAAGATTGCTTAGTTGCTTAGTATTTAAAGAATTCTTTAAGATAATGTTTGTGTCAGATTCTTAGCAAGAACCGGGGGTTTGCTTTGTCCTTACCCCTGAAGGCATGATTCTACAGCAAACAGGAGAGCAGACCCCAGGTCCACTGTTGTATCTATCAACATGAGAAAGAAATGCTCTGGTTTCCTGGCTTCGTGACAGGTCACACAACCCGATACAACCTGAGGTGCTCGTGGGCAGGGATCAGCCACAGGTCTCTCCTGGCAGCAGGGGCAGCCAGGAGCCTCCTGGGCTGTGTAAGCAGAGGAACAGCTAGCATATTAAGAGAAGGAGTTGTCTGACACTATTCAGTGCTTGTTAAACTGCATCTAGATACTGTGTCCAGTTTTGGGTCACTGAGTACAAGAAGACATGTATAAACTGGAGTGAGTTCTTAACCAAGAGACAGACTCATGCATTTCACAGCAGTGCATAGTGGAAGGACAGGAAATAATGAGCACAAGTTGCAACATACGGTGTTCGGACTGGGTATAAGGAAATGCTGTTCTTGTGAGAACAGTCAGGTAGTGGAGCAGGTTGCCTAGAGAGTCTGTGCAATCTCCATCCTTGAAGATCTTCAAGACCTGACTGAATAAGCCTTGGCCTGTGTGGTATGACATCAGGCCTGACCCTGCTTTGTGCAAGAGGCTGAGCTAGACATTTCCTGACGTCCCTTCCAGCCTGTGTCATCTGAGATGGAGGTGGAGACACACACAATACATACGTGGACTGAAGAACTTTTTTCACCCCTTCCAGGACTGAAAATTGTACAAGTTACGTATTTTAAAACACAGTTAGACATGTTGATGATGTCATTTTATGTCACCTTTTTTTTTTTGTTAAAACACTTTTCTAAGATTGAGAGACCTTATTTCACATTGATAGTATCCTCAGGCTGAGGAGGTTCAATGTTACACCTCGATGTTCCCAAGAGATACGACCTCAAGGTCACAATCTGCGTGTATCATGCATCTTCTCTCTTGTTGAAGTACTGTAGCTGCATAGCTGAGAATGCAGAATCCAGGGATTGAAGAGAGAAGCGACAAGAGTAGGCAAGATCTGCAGGTGAGTTAACACTGCAGGAACTGTCAGTTTGGGTTTGGTCGTGTGTTCCAGGCTCATTCTCTAATGATGCACCTGGCTTTTAGCTATTAGGCATTTATTTCCACATACATGAGCATTCATGGGAAAGAAATCCACATCTTGTAACCCAAGTAAATGTCTCAGTTGCTCAGGCAAGGAATTATGCTTGCTTGCTCACTCTTCCCCTCTGTTCTTTCCAATCCACATCAATCGTACACTCCTTACTACACAGCTGGAGCAAAAGAGATGCAGTATGCCCTTTGCATAATTCCCTCTAATTCCAGAAAAAAAAAGTCCTCTGAAGGCAAAAGCCTTGACCCTGAAGAATGGGAATATGTTTGTATGTTCTGATACTTCCAAGTCCTCTTCCATGACAAGTGATTATGGTTCTTTTGTTTGACAAGTTTTTTCCCATTACTGTGTATTAGACTTGCTATAGACACTTTCCAGTTCACTCTTGTGATAGGAGCATGAATGCCATCTTTCTGAAAGCCCTGCTCCTGTCTTGCAACTTTCATTCCAATTATGGGTTTTATATCCTTAATTTTTTATGGTGATCAGTAATGACTAGTGGTCAGGCTACGTTTGCGTAAGTATTGCTGATTTGATCAGGAAGCATCCTCTTCTAGAAAATATGCACTGTTCTTGATGTCTTCAGTGAAGGTATTGTCTGCTCTCAGCAAAGTCACTGAAAGGCAGATGGTGATCTATCTGCATTATCAGTTATCAAACACTGCTCATGGCTTCAGATCCTCAGAAAAGCATTGGGCTGTTTGTCCTGCTTGGAGAATGGAATGTCACCATTTACTGAGAAGATGTACAAGGTGGAAAAAGATTCATTAGAGGGTATTACATTTTATAGTTCCATTGTCAAATGTGTCAGATTAATAGGAAGAAAGTGTTTTTAATGGTTGACTTTAATTAGAAGAATAGAGAAGTCTGCCAACAACAATAACCCATTTTGGTGATCAAGTGTTTAAGTCAGAAGTTATTCCATTTATTCTTAATTATGTTCTCGTTTATTGAAGTTTAATCTATTTGGAAAAATACCAATCCTAATGGTATGCTTCACAGAGCATGAATTATGTTGAGGAATATTTAAAATTATTATTTATTATTTAATCTCTCCCTTTTGCTATTACATTCTGTAATGCTTTTAGCATCATTTGATACATCTGGTCACAAAGTGTCATGTTGCTCTTAGATTTACCACTTGGTAAGTATTTGCATCTGTTACAAAGGCTCCATTTTACAGTTTCTGTATCATTGCCAAGCCGAGACCTTGTTCAGCAGTAAAGATAGAAAGATGCTGATTAATGCTTTTGTCATCTCAAGGGCTGATTACTGTAATTCACTCTTTTAGGTACTTTCAGCCCATGCTGTTAGGAAGTCGCAACTGATACTTCATGCTGCCATGAGGATTCTCTTCAAAATGAGATTATTTATGTGCATTACACTGATTATTGAATTTAGAAACACCCCTGATTTTTTAATTAAAAAAAAT
Organism: Urocolius indicus; assembly: GCA_013401255.1. Taxonomy (NCBI): domain Eukaryota; kingdom Metazoa; phylum Chordata; class Aves; order Coliiformes; family Coliidae; genus Urocolius; species Urocolius indicus. The sequence continues at coordinate 58,507 of WBNH01009065.1, forward strand.
TGTATTACTTATTACATGTATTTGAAGGATTGTAGAGCATTACCAGTATGAACCTACCATATAAGTGGCCATTTTGCTGTTCTGATCTTTCCAATAGATGATCTGATTTACAGAGCTGACCTGATGAAGTCTATTAAGATTTGTACATCATCAAGAGAGTATTGATTATTATTGATTGATATTCTCTAAGCTGAATCTCTGTTGTTTTTCAATCAACGTGGAAATGTTTTGTTTTTACTTGAATGTCTGAATTGCAGGTTTTCATATTGCTGTCTGCAATTTGCAAGTGTGTAATTATGGGCTGAAATGACTCTTCTTGAAAGCTACTCAATCAAAGATGTTGAAATATGCCAAATGACAATCCAGAGTTGATGGTAGTTTTGAATATTAAAATATAGAAGATGTAAAAAGTGTTATTTTTAAAATTTTTCTCCAGCTACTTTAAATTTTGATAGAAAAAGAAGAAAACACTCTTTCTTTTTGTGAGCTAATCTCTTTTTCAGTGTTACACAGGTGAGAAAATTGTGGGTTTTAGCAGAATAATAAGAGTGGTTTTAGAAACATGGGTAATAGTACTAACCTGTTTATGTATGCCAGTCAGCAGTGTCTAATTAGCAACTTTATGTCAGTGAAGTTTTTTTTCCCCAAGAGGAAGCTTGAACCTCTAAAAAGTCATTTTAAAAGGTCAATTTCAAAGGAAAAGCAGCTTATGCTTTACATTACAATATCTAAATGAAAACTGTCTGTTCTAACAGATTTTTGTGTACCTATTTTTTGAACACTTAAAAAACCAAGCTCTACAGCAAAACAAAGACTTTGGAAAATCTCAAGAAATCCAGTCCAGTGGATCCACTAGATGAAACATATTTTTGACAATTTAGGTTTTAGTCTGGGCTGTATAGCATTTCACTTCAATCTACCACGTCTAAAGAAAGCATCTTCCAATGCATTCTCTTGCTATTTGGAACCTATTATAACATATTCTTTAACAGAGAATATACAGGCAGACAGGCTTCAGCACTTGGGAGCTGTGACCTGATTTATGCTGAATAACTATTACATAGTCTTTTTTTTCACCTGCCCCAGATAGGATGAGGTGAGAAACTAACTGAAAATGATGTCCATTTGTCAAGTCTTGTGGTTAAAGAGAAATACATTATTTGCGCTGAAATGGAAAAGGAAGAGAAGTGTAGGGTTTGAATTTGAGGATGAGACTCGGAGAAAAGGTGCAGGCTCAGAGAAATAGAAGATGGGATGTTGCTGTACAGATATCTCCTACAGCTTAAAGCTCTGAGATAAGTTAAAGCATTTTCTATATGAGGTGCTAAAGTAGGCAAGGATTCTAGAATAGTTTCCTTTTTGTAACCTGGTTTCCAGCCTTGTAATTAAGAGGTTGAATCGTCTTGTTAAAATAAACATGTTCTATTTTGTAAAGCACTGTAATGGTCTCAGGCTGATAGATGGGATATATTCTCTCTTCAGGGGTAATTAATAGAAGTAAAGTAGAATATATAGGCATTTTCATCTGCAAAGATGTATATAAGCACCTTGTGAGCTGAAGGAAGTTCAGACCCTGGATGTGTGTGCTTGCTGAGCACCATGCGGGTGCGAGGCTGGGTTAGCCGAGGCTGGCTGCAGGGCAGAGCCAGTGCCTGCTGCTGCTCAACCTGTGAGAAGCTGGTGTCAGGGAGACAAACCCTGAACCACTAAACTGAGGAATAACTTACTTCAAACCAGATAATCCCCCAAACACAATAGAAGGATTTTCTTCTCTTTTATCAGACTTAAAACTTACTGCAGAAAGTAAAAAGCCTCCCTGGGGGGCCCTTTGACTGAATGGTTGGTGCTATGGTGCTTGCCTGTATTTATATTTTTAGGCTCTAAATTCTTTAGGGTGCAAATCATATTGATTTACATTTAATTGAGTGATCTGTGCTTTTCCTGGAGTTTAACTGTGATAGTTGGAATAAGTCGTCTCTTCAGTAGAGTATCCTGTTTTTCAGCCAGGTTGATGTGGAGCTCAATCTATGTAAGATCAGTGAGGTCTGAACCAAAGACATTATGTTTTGGTGAATTTTAAGATCATAGATTTAAAATATGAATTGTTGGTCTCAGATCCACCTTACTCATTCTCTAGTTTGGGAAATTTGTGCCTTTTGATGCATTTGTTTTATTGTTTTCTAGTTTAACAGTATTCTTGAAGCCATCAGAGTTGAAATAAACAGGTTTCCATGTCTCAACGTGTTAAAAAAAGTGTTATTTTTAATTTTAAAAACTGTTTAGAGAGGCAAGATTTGAAATGGAAAGAAATTCTGCATGATAAAGTTATTTTTATTTACATTATAAACTTGGAAAGCAACAGCCTCAATTCCTCAGTAAACCTGTTTCAAAACATTTATGTTGCCAAAATCTGTTAATATTCTACCAAGATTCTGAAAAAAGTTTGTCTTATACTGAATATCTGACATTGATCTACTTATTACAAAATTTTTATTAACGTTCTTTCTTTATTGTAAAAGTGCAGTCTAAGAAAAGAAGACTTCTTAGCTCAAGGACTGTGGTAATGCTTTGTGATAAAGTTTTGATTTGTTTTCTTACATGAAAAATTGAGTATTGTCCATTCAATGTCAGAATAAATAAACAGGATAATCATTGCAGAGCTAGTTGAAACTTTTCTCCTTAAACAGACAATTTGAAGGCCTGTTTAAATGAACTCAGTTTTGAGGTCATATTTCTCACTACTGGCTGACTTGCTGAGCTTCTTAATCTATGCTTCAGTTCATTAGACAGCAATGTAGGTTTCCAGTGACAAAAGCTGTAGACTTGACTCCTACTGACAGTAGGGTGTATCGGTACATGCCATTGTCACCCTTTATATAAGTGAATGAGGCAGCTGAAGCAAGAGCAGAGGATTGTGGCCATTAACTATTCTTTAGCGTGTCCAAAATTTTGTTGTTTAATCATGACAGAACTTCTATATTGCAATTTAATGCATTGAATTAAGGAGACAGGACTTTGCTGTTATATTCTGAATCTCAGCACTTTGAATATTGGAAAAAATAGGTAGGGAATAACATAAGAGGTATGCTTGCAGCTGCATAAGTAGAATAAAGTTCCTCTTCAGTTTACATAGCATCAGTGGTTTTGAGAAATCAGTTTTGTACTGATAAAGGTGATGTTTTCCAATGGGGAAAAGAGTTAGCTCTTTAAGTTAGATGAGGGAGCAGGTGTGGCCTGAATCTCACTTTTCCAGAACAGATTTTTGTGTAGTCATTGGTGCCTCGTGGACCTGATAGGAGTCTGATGTGTTCCTCTCTATGCTGAGTGAGATTCATTTAGAATATATTCAGATATTCAGAAAGGTATAGCATGCAGCAAGGGGCTTCTTAAACAATATCTTTTTCAGCATATGCTATGTGAGACTGACCATATTCAACTACTAGTTCTAATATGCGAGACTGCAATTTATTGTAACATCATACTTTTTAATACTTGTGGAAAAGTTAATTGCATCTTAGAGATTGTCAAAATCAAACAAACTGGATTGACCTTTATTCCAGTGTGGTAGAATTGGAATAGCATTCTTCAGCAAAGAGATCTCAAGGTTTTCCAGTTCACTTGAAGGTGTTGAATTTCAGGGTATGTAGGGCAGTCTAGCTGCTTTTGCAGGTATATGAAGGGTACAACAGGACAGGAGCAGTCCCTCTTTTGCAGCTGGATAGCTTTATTATTTATTTAGTCTTGGATTTGGGCTAACAGGGCTGTTCTCATACTATTCTGTTTTTTACAGTGTTATATTTTAATTGATATAAAGGTATCTGATTTTATTATAAATGTAGTTAAGGTTACTATACTTCTCTAATTCTTTCTAACTAATCCTATGTGAAGTAAATACAGCTTTAAAGTATCTTCAAAGTTACTTCTACATAACAAAATTATGACTTCAGTGCTCAAGAAGCAGGAAATAAAAGCTACTAAAGTATTAAAAGACTCTGTAGTGTTTCTGATGTGCCCAATGGCAAATTGAATTTCAATGCCCTTGAAATAATACTTTTTTGCATCCATAGTTTTTGTTACTTGTAATACATCAGTTAGTTGAGCTATGGCAGCCTGAGGGCTTTGAGTGTCATTGGGCATTATAGATGAGGCAATGATGTTAGGAAGCTTGAAATTTTTAATGGAGATTTAATTTTTTCATAGTAAAAAAGAAAAAAAAGGCATTGACATATATGAATAAAATTGTAATTATGAGCTATTAAAGGAAAATAAATATAAAATGTTCCTACTGTTTAAAATCCTGGTGTTACAGGATAATCCTTAGGTAACATGGTTCTTTCTTAGGACCAGTGCTTCAGAAATTTCTAACATTCCTTTTCTTTAGGTGATTCCAGTATGATCAGACAGTCTTTAATCAACCATCTTTAAAGTTTATTTTAGAAGTTGTAGGTGTAGATATCTCAGGGAGTATTCTTGGAGAAAAAATAAGCTAATATTTTGGGAACATCTTGTTCAGTTTTCTTTCATGAAAATATAATCTTGAATATTTGTGTCTCAGTTCATTTATCTTGAATAAATGAGTTCTGGGAAACATGAAGATTAATTCATGTATCAGTTTTCTTGGACTCACTAGCACTCTCTTTTGTAAAATAAATACTAATCAAAAGTGACTTGTATATCAAGATTTCTAGCTATTCAGTAATCCATTGATTAGTCATATGACAGCTATCAAACCTATGACACAGGAAAAATTGGGAGGTCAAAGAGATGTCAGTTGTTCCATTATTAGCAAGTGTACAGTAATTCCTGATGATGTTTCTATAAATACCTTAACAATGACAATGAAGAGAAGCAGATTTTAAACAGATCACTATAACATGTTGCTCTTTGAATGGAGAACATATTTGAGACAAAGTTGTGCCTGTAGAAATCACTCCGGAGCTTGTCATTGACTTTCCTGGCATCAACAACATCCATAGACTTTGTTTTGAAATATTTTTGGCTTTGGAAATTCAACTGGTGTGTAATTGTTAAATCTTATATGATTAAATATCTGCTGCTTCATAAAAGTCTATAGATGTTAATGATTTGAAAAGCTCTGCTATCCAAAATAAAAGTTGTTCAAAATATTTAGTGGGAGGAGCCCTTTATTATCTTCTAAATACTTACTACAGTTTGACTCCATGAAGCAAATAATGGTAATACAATGGATAAAACAGGATTTCAAAGCATATGCTGAAAATGTAAACAAATAAGGAACATGCATAACATGAGAAAACTCAGGATTGCTTTATTTATTTGTGATTATATTTTGTAAGGAACTCATATACCATTCTTGCAAAACTGAACCTTATGATTCGAATGTAACTTTCTTGTATCTCATGAAATCTTTCATTTGCATCATCCCTCTGTGTAAGTATGGGGCTCACGTGGAAGATTTTCTGACTTGTTAGTAGAGTTGGCATCTGAACAGAGGAAGTAAGAACAGTTACATTTCTTTAAAAGGGCTTTTTTTCATACCCTCTGGGTAGTTTATACTTAGCTTCCTTGTACAGAATAATGGTAATCATGTGGCAAATAACACTTCTGACTGACTTTAATAATTTACAGTTCCTTAACACATCTTTCATCAATCACACTCAAATGCTTGGCCAAATGCATTGTGTTTTAAGACAATGCATCTGAGTCTGTGAGAGACAGGAAGAGGCATAATCCATTTTTGTAGCCCATATAGTCTTCTGCCATGGCACATATTAGTGAACATTCAAGAAATTACAATGAGTTCTTATGATTTTTAATTTATTGTTAGCAGTCAAAAATCTGACAACAGATATTTTTCATAACAAAGTGCTTGGAAAAATAAACTAAACTTGTACCATGAGGTAGCTGCAGAGTGTCATAAGAATGAGGGGAAGAAATGCTGAATAAAATGACAGTAAGTTGATTTTTATTATGAAGAACTGTCTTCTGAGAGCATAAGATACTTTTTGGCTAAAGCAATGGTCTATGACTCAGGAAACAAGCCCAAATCCCCCAAATCAATGAATTTATTGTACAGTCCTTAAAGTAGGAAAACAGAACATGGGAAGGGCAACTAGATCATCAGTCAAGTTCCATAGTACATCATCCTTCCTGTAAATTGATTAATCTCTAGGACAATATCAAATTTCCCTGTGCTTTTACTCCTTAGCTGTAAAATATGACTAACGTTTTCCTTCCTTATAAGAGGAAGGGATGTGGGAGGATAGTGTTATTAATTACAGCATTATGCTCAACAGACTAATGATGAAAGTCAGACCAATAAACAAATTAGTAAGATCTGTTAATAAAAGCTAAGTTCAAACAATTCAAACACATCTAATGCTATGTCTGACTGTCACCGTTCTATTCTCTGTGCTCAACTACTGGATTTGGGTGGTAATTTTAAATTCACTCATGAATCTTCCTCAGTGGACAGAGACCTGTGGAACAGCAGAGAATAGGGCAGGCTGTCAGAGGTCCTGCTGGTTGGTTACATGCCTGAAGCAGTCTGCATTTAGGGACTTTTTGCATTAGAGGTTGTATTTAATAGACTGTGGTATTTTTCTTGCATCAGTTTATCCAACTGAACCTGTATAAACTTTAGATATCTATGTATCCTGTGACAGGGATTTCTGTAACTGTGTGCTCTATCCAAACACTGATATTTGTGTTTGTTTTTAACTTTGCCGTATTTCATCTAATACTTCTTAATTAACATTTATTAATTACTATTTATTATGAAAAAACGATGGATGGTAACTCCATATTCACTTTTCCATGCCACTGCAAGCCCAACATTATTATATTTTAACTGCTATTTTTTATAAAATCATGCATTCAGTTCCCACTTTTAGTTTTACTGGAGAGAAAAGAACACCCAGGAACTATAGAAGACTGTCTTCTTAAGCTGCATAGATTTTTGACGTAACAGAGTAAAATGCAGTTGTAATATTTCAGTAGCTGAAAGGAGATAGTTCAAAGAGTGTAGGCAAACAATGATGAGAATGTGTTGACAGTGCATGAAATCTCTGATGTGAATTGCTTTATAAAATAAAATGATTTTTCAGGGATGCAAAGGTGGCTCTTAAAACCTCTAGTTATAAGCTCTCAGGAGGAAACAAATAATCCTTTTGGTTTTAGCATTGCTCCCCAGATGAAAAAGTGATGGATGATTTTTGATAAATATCTTGTAGTGCAAAGGACCATAACAATGGCTATCTTGATGCTAGTAATCTACTGGGGTTTTTTTGTCTTTTTTTTTTCTTTTTTTTTTTTTTTTTCCTGATTCTTTGTTCAGTCTTTGTAAAAAATTAAAATAGATGAACAGAAGTGGAATTTTTTAAAAAAGGGAGTAGAATTTGGGAAATACGACTTTCAAAATTGATGTTTGCACAGTTGTGCAATATTTTTCAAAGAAGAAGAGAGTATTACAAACTTGTTCTGTGTCCCACTGAAGAGTGAATTGTCTGTAGAGTAAGATCCCACTGAAAGCAATGGACTTCTAATTTGTTATGCACACCTGAGGCAAAAATAATGAGTGAAACTGTTCTGTTTGATTCCATCTTATAGACACATTTCTGCACAGGTTGTGTTGTACTGTGTGCTGTAGGAACATGAGAAAGCACTCTGCCCTGGAAAAGTTGAGGTCAAATCTTCTGCAATTCATGAGAGAGGAACAGAGGCACTGAAATCTGGCTGCTGCTCTCTGAGGCCCTGGATGAGGTCTCCTAGCACTGCAGGGTCCAAAGCCTGTACAAAATGTTCCTCATAGGCTTTGGAGGGATAGATATGTTGCTTCCTGCCTTTCTCAGCTATTCGGAAAGCCAGCAACAATGTGCTTTATCATAATGAGCAATTGTTTTCTGTAAATATTCCTTGCGAAAGTCCTCCCATCACTTGGCTGGGGGTCATGATAAAGAAGGAATTAAGTAAACCCACATCCTAATCAGACTGATTCTGGCACTTAGCAATTGATGGATATTTGTGCTTCCTTTTATAGACAGAACAAAGTGCTCAAATAATGAACTTTTCTTTACTAAAATAAATAGGCTAGATGTTTGAAAGTGCTTTTATGAAAAATAAATACTTGTTATTAAAACAGCTGTGAGATTTTTGCAATCTTTCACTTGAGCTTTTCATGAATGAATGACTTTCTAATCTGTGAACAACTGAAAAAAAGAAAGGTAAGATATGGAGATGGACTGATCTCCTTGGGGTATCTGATATTCTGTATAGAACTTATGAGAAGCTTTCTTGAAATATGGTCACATACGTGACCTCATAATGTAGCAGCCGACACAACCATCCACAGTGCCTATAATTCCAAACAGGAAATAACTTCCTTGGAAATAATAATGAGTGTCAAGAAAGTGCTCTTGGAGGAAAAACACTGGTTTTGTTGTGCTTACAAGTAGGCATTGATCAGGAGTGTGCAGGAATGGTACTACAAACATAAATGTGATATTTGAATGATAGTTTCTTTGAAGTAGTAGCAGCACTTGATCCCACAAAATTCACTGCAAATCTCCTGAATTTAATGCACGAAGATGTCATTTTCATGACTTATTCAGTATTTTATTAGCATCTGCCTGTTTTTTTACCCCGAAATATTCCTCTATAAATTAAGATATGGCAGATGAAAACAGTGGGATTTTTTTTGTGTCATGCATAGACAAGCTCAAGTATCTTCCTTAATATGATGTCTTTGTTCACGTGAGTTCTTTAAACAGTACTAGCCCTCCAGCAAATATCTCAGAACAAACACAAACGCTACAGAGAACTCAGCTCCTGATATTTCTAATGTTAAAAACAAGTACATAACCAGTTTTACCTATTGGAGATTTGCTTTGCGCCAGACTCAGTTTGCCACCAGAAGTGAGTTTGATTTTCTTTACTGAATTTCTCAATATTTACACGTCTACTTCACAGTGCATCACCTTCATATCTTAACTTAATTGGAAGATTATATATTAATGGTATTTGTATGACCCACTTTTGTTAACACAGTATCTCAGTGTTTCAGAATTCTACTTTATACAGTAAATTCATTATTTATCCTACTATGCCTTCTGGTTTTATGGATGCGATCTCCATGGAAGAAGACTGACTAGGTTCTGTAAAGTCCCACAGGAAACTTAGAGAACTGAGTCAAGTGCACCTAAATCTGCAGCTCTTGGCTTAGCCACTGGACTCCCTTTTCTTTCTCTCTGAAATGACATAGCTGTTACAAACCACTGTACTGTACTGAAATTAACTTACAGGAAGGATTAATAACATACGTGTCTGTGTCTCTTGTTCACAAGGATGCAAATACTCTTGCTTTTGGTAAGAGACTACTGAGTTTCAAATACAGAACTATTTCTTTTCAAGCATGTAAACAAACATCAGACATCTAGTACCTCTGAAACTACTTGAGTAGTGAACACTTAATTATCTGAAGGAAAAGGACACTTTCCAAGCTTAGGACTCAAGTGGCTGGAATTGGCAAATCTCTTCCTGAAGAGGTACTGAGCAATCTTTGGATAGCGAAACTGAGAATTCTTTGAAAGATCTGAATTGCTGTGAAAATTAATGATTGTAAGGGAGTAACATCCTTGATATAATACTTTTAAGACAAAGATGAAGAGGTCACAAAAAGAGCGTGCGCAAGTATATGTGACACATACTTGGTATTACATACTAGATTGTTAGTTACAACAGTACACTTAATTAAAACATTGGAGCTGTTCCATTATTATTTATTCTTATATGACTGTATTATCTAATACCTATTTAAAGGAAGCTTATAGTTCTTAGGATTAGAGTGTCACAGATAATTCAGGTGTGAAGGGGCCTTAGGAGGCCTGTCAGTCCCTCCCCAGCCTCAGCTGCTGCAAGTTCTTCCTTCCCAGGGGTAGTGCTTTGCATTTCTCCTCAATGAATTTCGTTAAGGTCCTTGAAATTCCTGTCAGCCCATTTCTCCAGTGTTCCTGAGTGAGTCTCTCTGAATGGCAGGCCTATCCTTCAGCATATCAGCTGGCCGCTGCAGCTTGGTGTCATCTGCGACCTCAAAGAGAACACATTCCACTACCCTTCCAAGTCACTAATAAAGAGGACAGGTCCAAGGATAGACCCCTGCAACTCCCATTTCTTACTGGCCTATAGGCAGAGTGTGACTCCTTAACGAGTACTTTCAGAATCCTATCATCTCCGCTAATTATATCTGGTTATCCAGCCCTCCAGATTGCAATGTCCTAACATTTACAAAGGTGTTATGTGGCAGCCAATGTTGAAAGCCTTCTTAAAGTTGAGGTAAATGACATCCACTGCTCTCTCAGTGTACATATGCAATAATTTTAATCTTCATTCTTTATGAAACTTTAATCACAAAACAAAAATATGATGGAATTAGTATGCAGGTCTGGACAAAAAGAGGACACAGGGATGGGCAGCTTCTTTTGCCAACAGACTAGCAAGTTCTGGCCTGACAGCTGAAGAAACCACATCCAGCTGGAGAAACCATGTGTGGATAACTACACTTAGCACTCATCATTTATGCTTAACTGTTGCACAGACATTAAACATGTAAGCTTGTTACGCAGATATTAACTCTTCCCTCTGCTCAATCTTGTTGGCTTCTTGAAGACAATATTAATGTTAGACAATGGCCTCAGAATATAATGTTTAGTGTGTGTATGTGCAGAAGGGCTAGTGGTAGCTATACAACTTTGTTAAGTTGTGAATCAGGCTACAACTCTATTGGAGTTCTGGTAGAGTAGAGATGGCCCACACTCAGAGAACTGGTTAGCTACAACTGATTAGCTACAACTGATTAGCTACAGGAATCATGATAAAATAGAGATAACTTGCACTTGGGGAGCTAGTTAGCTTGTTTATAGCTGGTGTGATGTTTGATTAATAACTGATATCACATTCATTCTCTTGGTAAGTGCTTCAGGAGATAGCTTGCAATAGTAACCCTGAGATTTAAAAAAAAAGGAAAAACAATGAAAAAAATGTTTTCTGGGATTATTGCATTACAGAATCTTTAACTAGAACGTTGTTTTCTCAAAACAAGTCAAAAAAAGTAGTTGTTGTGTAAAGACTTGCCTGTGCCACAAAGTATTAAGATTTCAAAGATAGCTTTTTTGTTTTGTACCAAAGGTGCATCCTTGAATATTTCCTAAAAATGATAAATCTTCCCAAAATAGGATCCATTCAAAATACATGAATCTGAAACCAAATGCTATGGTATTTATTCTATGTAGACTTTTAAAAATAACATGAAAGGGAATAATCTGAAGAAAGGGATTGTGGCTGCTGATTCGTATGATGATCTAGGCTGGGACTAGAAAGAAGTAAGGGATGGTTTCTCTTTTGACCCTCTTGTCTGTGAGGTTAAAATGGATGAGCCTTACAAGAAGTGGAATAGGATAAGAAGGGAAAAGTAGCTTGTTGAAAGAGGTTCAGTTTATAGTATTGGGACCTGGAGACCTCTACTCAGTAAACAGAGATACCACCTTGGTTTCAGTCCACAGTCACTTTAATTTAAAGAAAATACTTCCCTAACATCTATTCCCCCAAACTTCTATTATTACCCATAATTTATATTTTCTCTATGCTAATTTGCAGTTGAAATTAATTTAGGTTGAGTTTTCCATTCAGAATGTAATTTTTTGTTCTGTATAAATATACTCCCAAGGCAGTGTAAGGTCATTTTTAAATAGCAATATGGTGGCTCTTCCTAGAGAATATGGGTTTTGCCGTACTCCCTTGCTAAATACCTGTCTCGGGTATTGCTCTCACAGCTGACTGCACAGTGCTGTGTGTAACAATATCTTAATTTTAGAACATGTACTGTGTTTTGAAAGGGAAAATAAAACAAAAAGTTATACTTCTGCTTAATCAGCCTGCTGTAAAATTCTGTCTCACTGGGACTAGCACACGCTGTGAGTGAGATTAAAATGTACATCCCCCGGGATGTAATATGTGAGTGGCATTTGGAAACGTGTATGCTAGAAGGGTTGGTGCTTATCAGCTGGAAATGTTCTGTATGTCCTGATGAAAGCTAAAATGCTGAAGTAGTGACTAGGATTCTTTTCACTGGGTCTGAAATAAAGAAGGTTAAGAAAAATGTAATGTGAGTTAGTGGATGTGTGGAGAATGTCATTAATTGTCTTGGTGGTATGCAGACAGTACTTTACAGTAATTCTAGTACCACTAGTAGAATATTAATGGAATGTTGCTTTGACCTGATATCAGTTATTGTGATTTGCATATCATTTGCATAACACTTTGCGTATCAGTCACATGCTACTTACTATATTTTATGCTGCTAGAAGAATGGTGAATTAACAAAACAATTGCAGTACCATTGCTCCAAAGAAAGTGATCATCTTCTAAGATTCTTTCTTTTTCTACTGTTTTCCAAAATATTTTATCACTATGTGTTTCTAGAATATTAATATTCTTTTTATCAAGATTAGTAGCAAATCCTGGATGGACTATGTCAATACTGGCTAACAGTTGCCTGTTAGCCTCTGAAATTCATATTTATTCTACTTTATCATGACAGGTTTTCTTTGTGGTCAAAGCTGTGTTCTTTGACTGTGACTATAAAAATATTTAGCATATTTAGCATTGTCAGCAGAGAGCTGAGTAGCTGAAACTCCAGATTTGAAATTTGCTATCAATAGGTTAAAATAATTTTTAAATATTGCAGTAGAGATGTATTTAAAAAATGTTATTAAAGCTTTTGACTGTATTGGTTGCTGGAACAGCTAGCAGGGAAGGTTTCCAGGATAAAAGTGTGTCCAGTGTGAGTCTACAGTGATTCAGAGTGTGTAGAACTCCAATTAGAGGCGAAAGACAGACACAGAAGTCGTCAAATAAGGCCGGTTATTTCTGGCCAGGAAGAAAACTTGCTGGCTGTTATATATTTCCCAGACAGCTCTGCTGCAGTTCCAGTGCACTATTCAATCCCAAGTTGATTATTCTTGAAATTCATTTCTATTATTTAGCTTTGACTTTCTCTGAAGTAACCTCTTGACTTAGATCTATGCTCAAAACCAAAGACTGAGCTTGAAAGTTTTAATGTAGTCTGGCATGGCAAGTTGTGGGCCCAGTGCAGGTCTTTGAACATTGACCCTGTGCTTTGGAAGGAGTTGCTGATCCTTGGTGTGTTTGGTCATGACCTGGCCTCATCCACCCAGACCTCATAAATAAGCATCTGGACTTGGTAGAGTTGTATTTTTTGTTCTGTCTCTAATGTTCTGAGGGGAGTTTTTTTGCTTGACAGTAGAATTAGTTCTTGAGAATGGTTTAAACCTAAATATAATGAAAAATGCCACCATATCCCTAGCAGCTCAAACTCAAGAGTAGCTTTTACACTGAGATAAGTTGAGATAGGGTGGAAGCTCAGTGTGTAGTGGCTTTGACCCTATACATCCAAGATTTTACAGAAATATGTTGAGAGTAGGTCCTGCATAGAAATACAGAATGGCCACAAATCTCCTTCAACTTCAGTATGAGGGAAAATTGTTACTGTCAGAGTGGCTTTCTTCCTAACTTGAAAAGAGTGCAATGTACAGCAAATTTGAATTCCATTGCCACACAGTAAAATTCACGGTTGTGCCAGGTCACTGCATCAAATTCAAAGGATGTATATGCTGAAGATATTACCTGTGAGGCATTGGTTTCTTTTTAGTTGAAAGGTTACATACATTTGCATTGATATGTCAGGGTTTAAGTTAATGTAAGTGCTGTTATAATGTCAGTAGACTTTTATTTTTCTCTATTTATTTTTAGTTTCAAAAATAGCTATTACAATTCTCAGTAGAGCCGTGCCTTAAAGTTCCAGTGACACCAAAGCTGTTTTGCTGTTAATAAACCTTCTTCACAGCCAGACTTTGACATCATGAAAGTTCCCAAAGAGCCTTTTTGCTTTCAGTGGAAGATGTAGAATTATTTTTCAAACATTTACTTTTTTAACCAATATTTTGTCTTTGTTTAAAGAAATAATTTTTCACATATCCCAACAGATATCTTCTCAAACAGTGTCTCTGCACGCTTCTTTGAGTTCTTGAAAGAGATTTGTTACATAGAACTTGCTTTGCAGTGGTTGATAATAGAAATTTTACAGTGTAGGCAGCTATTTCTGGTGTTCAGTAATAAAGGCACTTCTGGTAGGCCATATGTATACTTCTGCTGCCCTTATTCTTACCTGCTGCTGGTTAATTGGGAGCTTGACAACCTTTTACCTGTCAGTTTCACACTTTCCATAACTATTATTGCTGTAAAAAGTGTTCTGGGGAGAGAGGAAACAGATCTAATCCCAATGCATATGTATGAACTTAAATGTATGAACTATACTTGGATTATATGAATTCAAGTAGCCACTGGCTAAACATAGCTTGCAAGAATATTGAATGGTAAAATGTTTTGTGGTTCTCAGCTGTTTAAGGTCAAGATGTTCCCACTCAAGTGCTCTTTAATGAGAGAAACTGGAGCTGAAATTAGTGTAGTCTTTTTTTTTTTTTTTTTTTTTTTACCAAGCTCCACTCACATCACTGATGTCTCAATAAACATTTTGGCACGGATCAGGACAAGTCTGGTCTAAAGGATTACCTCATCTTTCTGCAGATGTCAGCTTATCCAGGCAGGTATCATCTCCCAACACCAAACCATCCTGGTTCTTTTCAGATGCATATGCATGTATGCAGACTTGTGCAGGTTATCTCATATCTTCAAGTAGTTGTAGACTGGGTGCTCTTATCTTAGTTTTACTGTTTTTGTACAACTTTTAACAAGCAAGCAGATTTTATGAAATAATTTACCTTCTAACCTAAATCATGTTGTCTTGTGATATGCCTAGGTGTAAGCTAAACTGGATGTGCACCATGGTGGTCAAAGGAGGATATGTAATGTTTCACAGGTAGGCCCTCCTGCTGCACAAGGCTAGACTATCATGCTATATTGATAGCACTGTGTTGAATTTGCATTTTCAACTGGACTTTAAGCAATTAGAATAAAAAGGAAAAAAGAGAAAAAAGCCATACACAAGCAGATTAGGCAGTGTTTTCTTTTTATGATAACAATTCTGCCATGGAAAGCTAGATTAAATCTGATTTGGATGTATCTGGAGATAAGAGTAGTGATGAAAATAGGTGTGACAACAATCACTTTAACTTCAGAACCCAAACTTATTTTAAGATTTGATACACAGAGTGGATGTGAAACTTGTGCATTTAGAGTATAGTAAAATAGTTTTTCTTAGTATGAAATAAAAAATTTCTATGTCTTATAACATAACTGAGAAAAAGTCTCCAGGCTGTTCCCACAGGATTCACTCTTGAGCCTTAGCAATTTTTTGTCTTATTTTGAGATATTATGAACACAAGATCCTCTTTGCTTTACAAATACAAAAGAGGGATAAATATAAAAATGAGAATGTGATTTAGAACTTAAATATGTTTTAATTATTAAAAATTCAAAAGGCATAGGTCTATATTTGTATGAAGATGGATTTTGCATTCAAATTATGATAAATAGCTTTTAAATACAATTCTGAACACTGTAATAGTAGAAATTAAAGTTAAATAAAATCACAATTTTTTTTAATTTAGATTTTTACAGAATTCTACTATGGATTTGCAGAGCTCTACTTTGTTGAGATAACTAACTTTAATTCAGATCCAGTATTTAACTGAACCAAATGTTATTAACAACACTTTAGAAGAGAAATGCTAATTTAATAAAGAATGATGGATTAATTCAACTCAGCATGGTCATCCTCTTTGCTGAATTTTCTCATTTGCTTTCAATTTGCAGGGTCTCATGGCACAAATCAGGAATAGGTCATGCATGGTTGCTTAGTGGTTTCTTAATTAGTATTATAACCCATTTGCTTTGTTAATAGCTTTGCATTTGCAAATATCACATCCCATTTTGCTGAGGAATCATCACTTCAGCTATTCGAAGACTGGCTTGTTAAAGATCCAATAGAAATGAAATCCTGTATAATCCTGCAAAACATGTTTGTCATACTTTATGATCCATGTATATGTTTTTTGTTGTAGTTTTTTTTGGTCTGTTGTTCTGTTAAACCTAGGCTGACATATGATCTGACTTTAAAAGGCGATGCTATCGTTTGTTGTGACTTTTACTAGAACATATGAAATGCCAAAATTCTTGCCACATATAGGCCACAAGTATAATCTGCATTTTTTTCTTTTCTACCAAAAAAAGAATACAGCATGTTACCAGAAAAAAAAAACCAAACCAAACAGCCAACAATGGCAGAACAGAGAGATTGCTCACTTAAAAATCTTTCTTAAAATGCTTTGCATTGCATTGCAAAGAAATGCAGATGTTGACTTTGTACAGCAAGGAGAGGTTAGTGATTGTGAATACATCAAGTCCCACATCTTATGGGCAAATGTTCACTGTTGCTTCATTTATGCAACTATGCTACATCTGTGAGGCTTGTGGTACCTCAGAACAACCTGGCAGGCAGGCAGAGCTGACCCCTGTGCTTGCTGCAATGCAAAGTGGACTCAGAGGTACTCCTGAGCACTGATACAGTACTGGGAAAGGCAACTGTCTGCTTCTGGCAATAACAGCCTAATTACACAGAGAACATGGTTAGTGGTCTAAATGCTGTAGTGTATTTAGGAAGAAATCTTATTTTAACGTTAAAAATAACAATAGTTATTAACTAGAAAAAAGAGATTTGGTTTCCTCTTTTCTTTTGATAGAGAAAGAAATAGTCATGTTCTGTGATTTGAACCCATGTTGGTCTTCTTTAATGGTTATTCACCAGCTCAGGAAAGAGGCTACAGAGTGCAGCAAAGCCAGCGTACACTCACTCTGCACTAGGTTGAAGGTTTATTTGCAGTTTGTACTGCACAGATGGGTAGTAGCTTGAAAACACAGATGGAGTTTAAGGAACAGCAAATTTAGTGGGAAAACTACTTTATTGAAGAAAGGGAGAAAACTGAATGAACCAACAGATTGAGAGAGAAATATTGAAATCCATCTGGCTATTAAAAATTATTTCAACTCTCCTAGTGTATAAACTGTGAAGGCAAATGGCAAATATTTTGCAGGAATTGTATATCACCAAACTAGTCTCTTATACAAGAAGTGCCTCTCAAATCTAATGAAATACTTTTTTTTTTTTTCAATTTAATGATGTTTTATCGGGAGTTGATAAAAGATAGAGGCTAGAATCTATCTAAAAAGCAAGGCAAAGCTAAAGGACATGAGTAGAGCAAGATCAAGTGGCTGGAGGTTTTAACCCCAGGGTCTGTTAATCCCAAGAGAGGGATTAACAAGCCAGCCTGGTGAGAAGTGAAGGGCCAGTGGGAAAGGCAACCTGCCAAGCTCACCAGTCTGCAGGTCCCACTTATGCTGAGTGGATGCCTCTTGGCAGCACTTGCTTCTGTCTGAATCCTTCAGCATCATTAATCTTTTGCATCCTCCTGGGAAAGTCAGGGCATGGGAAAAAAAATATTTATATACTTTCCCTCAAAAAGTAAAAGGAAGAATGCTCCATGGTAGATTTTAGTCACCTGCTTATTTCTCTGTGCTATGTCCTCTTGTCGTTCCTTTTGTGTTTACATACTTCCTAATAATGCAAAAATTCTTGTATCTGCAGCAATTTATTCCCATTTTAGACTTTAGCTAACCTTGATTATTACCTTGGGATCTATTTACTGCAAACTTTCCATTCTTAGCTGAATGGTGCAGTTTCTTATCATAACCAAGTAACTGAGCTACTCTTGTTCGTGATCACAGCTTTTTTAGAAAAGTTTCAATCAATAAATAAGATACAGTAAGCAGAAAAAATGTAAAATTTGATGAAAACACATTTTTACAGAACGTTTAGATGTTTTATAGTGTTCTTTCAATTCACTGATTTTTCCAATATTTCACTAATAAATGTGGCAGATGTTTTCAGCTAAGTTATAATACAAAATTATTTTTGACGTACTAAATTCTGTATATATGAAATTCTAAGAATAATTTAAGGTCTATCATTCAGAGCAGGAAGAGTAGCCTCAGCAATAAATTCATTCCTTCAAGCACTGATTTAAAAAGAGAGAGAAAGAGAAGACTAAAATTATATCATCAGATTAATTAAGACTATAATTTATTGCTGGGCCCTGATTTATCTCCTGATGCTAGAGATTGCCTCAAAAGTGAAGCCACTATGGTTGAGCATTTAAATACGTTTTTTTTTAAATGTTTGAATGCTTTTCTTCTCAAAGTTATATGTGTCTATATTTTCAAATTCTAGTTTATTAAAAAAATCCACCCAAATAACTCAGAGCTTTCAAAGTTATTTTCTGCTGATAACTAATTTTGTATGCAATTTTCATTAAAAAACCCACAATAATTGTAGAAGTCCCAAACAAATACTTCTGCATCACAGTGTGGTAATGCTCTATTTTAAATAAACCTTCTTCATTACAATGTTTCCGTGAAGCCCTGCTGTAGGTCTTATGCGTCTTTCTTCATAAACAAGAGGAAATAAGTACCAAGTTGTTAATGATTTTTGTGTATTTTTATTAAATCCAATACTCAGGAAGCAAAAAATGTTTCTGGTTTTTGTCTTTCCACAAGCAAGGAAGACTGTGCTAGCTAATAATTATTTTGTTTATTTAATTTTATAAACAGTATTAGTTGTTTTCTTCAGTTTTGAAATTACACTCTTTTTGTGGGTCTGGTCTATTAATAGATCAGTGCCTTAATTGATCTATGATTGGAAAAAAAGGAGAAATTTTGTTAAATATAGTTTTTAATGCTTTTTAAAAGGAGCCTTTCTTCTTCTCTTAGGGATTTCTTTTTTTCCGTGAAGTTTATACTTTCCATTAGACAGTAAAGAAAGTAATGGTTTGTCCTCGTTTTGAAAGAAAACATGATACTGACAGGATCAGAGAAGAACTTCTTTTTGAAGGAATCGCAGCATGTGATTGTACTTTCCAGCTAAGAGTTTATGATTGAAAACAACTGGAGAGGACCTTGCAAGGTCATCTTAAAGGATTTAATAGGAGAAAATCCAAGCGTTTCTATCAAGGATCTATTGATTCACTTTCTGGTCATAAGATAATAGCACTGTTTTTAATGCTCACATATGAAGAGTGTCTCTGAGCCTCTTGCAGGAGTCTGAAAACGAACAAATGCTAGTGCCATTCAGGGAAAGAGTACTGATTCTCCAAGTCACGTCTTGCAAAGATATATCTATAGAGCAGTGAATTGCCATGCAGATGAGCCCAGGAGGTGTCAGTGGCCATACAGGAAATGCATTTCACTGCCCGGCTAGTCAGCTTTAGTGAGAAACTGGGTAGAATAACTCATGGAATGCTGTGCTAAGAAGTTGTGTACTTTCTAGCACCTAGGCTACTTTTGTCCAGGAGAACCTGAACACCTCTGTCTGGGGCTGTTCTGAGCTGTGCAGACATATCTTTGTTAGTAAAGACAGCTTCCTTTGATAGTTAGACATACTAGAACTGTCTGGAGGTAAACATGGACAGTATTAGACCCCACTGTCTTCTGCTTCTTCTAAATGTTGCTATGGAAATTTTCCTTCCTGTACTCGTCCAAGCTGGACTCAGTGGACTTTTAGTAGTTTTGGTTGCACTTTGAAAGAAGATTTCACACTGGATTGTAGTATAGTGATTCTGATGACTCAAAGCTGAAGTGGATCTATGTTAATTTGTGTCTTGTGGAGTACTGTATGGAGGTCCCACAGTGTGAATCTACATTTAGCCTGATGTTTAGAGAACAAACACTTGCAAATAAGATTTTTTTAGCAGGTGACTGACCTAATCTCATTGCTACTATTAGATAACACCATCATCTATCAGTTCCAGTCACTGGCTAATAAGGCAATGTCAAGGAATTTCTACCCATGAGAAGGTGACCGAAACTGCAATACATTTATGTTGCTGGGCTTTCGACATGTCAAGTTCCTGGTATAGCTGATGGGCAGAGTTAAGTAGCTTATGAAGAGAGTGCAAAGGACCGATACTGACTAGCCATCAGGCCTCCACCTTTGGTAGTGGGGAACTACAAAGAGCCAGCCTTCGTGTTTGACAGGCAACTCTGTTAAGGAGCAAAGGAGCCCAATATTACATGTCATGGATGGACAGAACTCCTGTCTGGCCTGCTATGAACACAGCACTTGAGACTGTAGCTCCTTTGCTCTGTAGAACTATTGGTCAGAAATGATGATTAGTGGGTCTTTCTGAAAACTACACAGCCTTCCTAACTTCAGTGGCTATTTATGAATTTTATGTATTTGTTTTAAATGAAGAAGGGAATAAAGAGCAGTTTACTCTCCTATTTCTGGTCTTTCACTTCAGATTTTAAATATCCTCGTATTTTTTTCACTCTCTTTAGTAATAGTGGAAGACTGACAAGAAAAATGGATGTAAATGAAATACAGAGGTTCATTCTTTGACCTATTCCCCTCAGTGGTACAGTATCTTTTAGCTTAATTTCTAAAGTCCTGACTTACCACTTTGAGTGAACTCACGGTTAACAGGGTGTGTGAGAAGCCTAGATGTTGGCTTGTCCCTGTCCTTTCAACCTAACAAGCAGTTTCTGTCACATGCCATTCAAGCTCAAGGGCTTTAGAGAGGAGAGGCCTCCATGGAGGGCATGGCAGGGCTCTGATTTTTAAAGGCATTTGAGAGCAGTGTCGAAATGCTGTCACTTCAATGGACTTGTCTTGCTAATGTCTCCCTTGAGCACTGAGTCCTTTGTGGGCGCCCACTAAATTTCTGCCCTTTCCTCCTCTGTTTTTCAAAGGAGTGTCAGGGAAATTCTGTGTATCTTCTTCTGTCAAATGTATTATTTAGTCTGAGTAGCTCAAAACTTTTTAAAGCATTCTTTGATTTATCTTTCTGCAGAATAAATAAGTTCGTCCCACTTGAGCTGTGTGGCATCAAGCTTCTGCTATGGCATAGAGAAAAAAGTTTAAAACGAGGAATAATTTTCGGTCCTTGTCTTCTCTGACACAAATACCAACCCTTTCTTCGGTCAAATTTTTGTAATTGTTTTAACAAGAAGAAAAGGTTATACATGCTTTGAAATAATTTGACAAAGCAAGGAGGATGAGGATTCGATGGGTTTTAAGTGTAGGTTTGGGGAGGTCATAAAGGATTTTACCAAGGGTAGTTTTGGTGGAGTGCTAATATCAAGTGATGCGATTGAAAAGGGGTTATACAAGGATAACTTTATATGCTGCATGTCCTTGAAAAGAACATTTAAAAAATATATCAGAAATAAAATTATGAAATGTGAACAATGTAGTGAAGAATGAAGTATTTTAATAAGATCAGTAACCCGTAGGTAATTATATGTAAAATAAAGTAAAATGTATTAAAAAGAGGGTAACTTGTTCTTTTAAGACTAAACTCAACACTTTAGCAATAGAAATTGTTTTTTTTCTGTATTCATAATGT
Source organism: Urocolius indicus (assembly GCA_013401255.1). Classification (NCBI taxonomy): domain Eukaryota; kingdom Metazoa; phylum Chordata; class Aves; order Coliiformes; family Coliidae; genus Urocolius; species Urocolius indicus. The sequence continues at coordinate 79,974 of WBNH01009065.1, forward strand.
TCTTTGGGTTCTCCTGTTTTGTCACTGAAATACTTTGAGTTTCTTCATGTTCCCTTCAACAGATTACATGAAGAACTTTAGAAAATAATTTTATTTCTATCTGGTTTGGAAAGGAACAATATCTAGATGGCTCTACTGTGTTTTCTGCTTTATCACCAAATGATTTTTGCCACCAAAGCTACAAAAGTTTTAAAATCTTCTTTGTTATTTTAATGGTCTTTATGATGTTTCTGAAACTTGAAATCATTATAGAATTATTGATATCACATAATCTAAATGCCCTTATCTACAGGGAGTTTGATTAAACAGTGTAGTTTTCATTAATGACAAACCTTCGTAAACTCCAGCTTTCAATAATACTGAAGATTAGTGGGAGATTAATGTGAGAGAGCTCAGTTTTTCAGTGATTATAGCAGAAAATTTTCATCTCTTTGAAACAAATCTCACTACTGATATGGTAGGTATATCACAGCTGGAAGTATTGTGCTGTCCAGCTTCACTGAAAAAAAGCGGGCTAAATAGTGTTTGGCCATTTTTTCCCACTATTCTGGTGTGATTTCCTGTTCTTTGATAATCCCAGAGGTTGTAAGAAAGTTTACAAAGTGACATATACAATATGATAAATAAAATTAGCACCATTATTACAATTATTTATATGACTTCTGACAGGTGCTTGTTTGCCATAGCAAAGACAAGATCCAAAGGACTTTTAAAATAGTGCACTACAAAGTGATAAAATGCTGAGGACTGGGAAACTGATTAACACTACACAAGTGTTTAGTGAGATGTACTTCCCCACTTACCACATTAAACAGGCTTGTACAAACAGTGTTTTATTGACTATAGAGAAAAAGAAACAAAATCATACTGTCTTAGAAACCTCTAAAAGATGAAGTGAATCCTCCACCAAGAAATATGCAGTAATTCTGCCTATTCTTCTCTATAGGATGGGGGGTGGGGGGTGGGGGGTTGGTGTAGCTACTGCCTTACCAAGCAAGGTTCTCTCTGCTCTGCAAACTTGGGAGAGTCTAGCTCATGGTTTTGGAGTAGTCTAAGCTAGTCAACCCATTCTACCTTTAGTCAATAGTGGGGAAAAAAACTCCAAAGAGTGCTTCACCATCTGGCTTATTTTGAAAGTATATTTCTGATTATGTTTTTTTCCACTGTCAGGATTAGTTGGTTATATCTTAACCAGGCAGAAACACCACTTCACAGTGTTTGATAAGTCTTCGCAGTGTTAGTTCAGTGATCGGACTTGATGGTCTTTTCAACCAAAACAATTCTGTGATTCTGTGATCTTGATTACATCTGCTGTCCATTACCTACTCTTTTCTTTCTCCAGTCTTCTGGTAATTTTATGTGATCTGAATCTACTTCTCCAGTGAATCTGTGCTGCTCTTTGGAAAGAGATGCATGATAGGATTAAGACCAAGTCAGTAGCCCAGAAATGAAGCCCACTTGAGTAGAGAACATATACTGTAAGATCCAGTCAATGCTTCTTGTAAGTTTACACACAAAACTATTGATGAATAATATACACTAGAAACTGAGACTGAAATCCTGAATTTGTTCTTACTGATTTCTACTTGCTCACTAAGGGATGACATGAATTTGCATGCAGGAATTTTGCATATGGCCCATTTCAACTAAGTTGATTAAATGGTGCCTATATCCTATTGTAGTCATGGCCACTAGCCCTTTTGGGAGATTCAAGTAGGTATTTCTTGCAGGCTGTATGCATTTTTAGGTAATCTTAAAATCTTTTGTGCCTGTGTTACAATTCACAAGGAAAAGAGTACATGATGGCAGCTTTTTCTGGTCCAGTTGTGAATGTATATTCAACAGACATTTTTCTAGAAAAATATATAGCTTTAAAATACAATTTCCTGCAATAACTTCTGACTGATGCAATAAAAGTTATAACTCCACCCTCTAATTATCAACTTGTTCTTACAACGCAAGTATTGCGCATCCAGATATGACATCTCAAGGTCAGCTGGTGAGCATTTCTGGAAATAAAGTATATGGTGCTTACAAAAGGGGTCCAGTTGTCCTTCCAAGTACCCAGGGCAACTGTATACATATTGAGGTCAGTATAGTAGCTCCTAACAGCAAAGCAAAATATGTTTATTTATCTTCACATGCCACCTAATTCTGCTACTCCATCTTTAAATTGTTAATTTCTACTGACCCTATTTTAATTACATTAGTAAGACCTTCATGAACTTTCCTGGAGAGATTCTTTATTAATTACTGTAAATAAGATTATCGGTTTTTTAATTGCAACCCTGGGAAAAATATTTTGAAAAAATTCTATGAATGCTATTATTTTATAAGAATGAAAAAAATAATAGTTTTTATGTAAACAAATTGATTTTTAGGCAGAAACATTTTTCCCTAATCAAAGGGCAGCTTTAAGTCTTATTGCAGTTTCTAAGTGTGTTTTTAACACACAGTATATGTTAAAGGAGATAATAAACTTTCTTGTCTCTTAATCTTGTTGCACAAGAAAACTATTTTGAAAAAATAAGAGTGAAATTTGGTAGTTGGAGACATGAGAAGCACAAGTCATTTCTATGACACATCTGGAGTACTGTGCCCAGTTCTGAGCTCCCTGGCTCAAGAGGGACAGGGAACTTGTACAAAGTCCAGTGTAGGGCCACCAAGATGATCAGGGATGTGGGACTGTTCAGCCTGGAGGAGTCCAAGGGGATACCTCATTAATACTTTCAAATATTTAAAAGGTGCATGGCAAGAGGATGGGGCAGCACTTTTTTTTCTGTAGTGTTCAGTGATAGGACTAGGAATAATGAACAAAAGCGGGAACACAGAAAGTTCCACTTAAGGAAAAACCTACTTTAATTGTTGTAAAACTATGTAACACTTGTTATCTGTAACACTTGTTGGACTTGAAATTACTTGAAATTACTTGTTTGTTTTGGTCTTGAAATTACTTCAGGCAAGACATAAGTACCTTAACAGGAAGAGATCTAAAGCTGTCGTGGTTTGGCCCAGCTAGCACAGCAGCACCACGACAGTCTCTTGCTCGATGTCCCCATTCACCCACACTCTCGTTAGGATGGCCAAGGCCCCAGCGAAATGGGAGTAAAATGATAAGCAAAGTTGTTGTGGATTGAGACAAGGGCAGGGAGGGCTCACTGCCAATTACGGTTCCGGGCAGAACAGACTCCAGTACTCGACTTAGAGAGGAAAGTAGGAAAGTTTATTTTGCAAGAAACAGAATGGAATAAAAGCAAAAAGGGAGTAGGATGATGAGAAAATTACAACCAGCACTTTAAGATCTCCCTCCCCCATCCCTCCTTTCTTCCCGGGACCAGCTCACTGCTCCCGATATCTCTACCTCCTCCCCTCACAACGGCTCAGGGGGGTAAGGAATGGGGGATGTGGTCAGTCTCTCACAGATGG
>WBNH01009065.1:83470-148781 GCA_013401255.1 Urocolius indicus
GGGGTCAGCTTTATCAAAATGAGTCTCTGTCGCTGATGCGGAGTCTTTAAAGAAATGAAAATAAATCTCAGCTTTACCAGCTCTCTCCATAGAATGCAGGAGAGTCTCTGCTCTGGTACATCTCCTCCTCTCTTTCATCACTGACCTTGGAGTCCGCATGGCTGTTTCTCTCACTGTTCCTACTCCTTGCACCACCACCAGCCAGAAGAAGAAGAAGACACAGAAGAAGGAAGAATCAGGAAAAAGATGGAGGAAGAAGCTTCCTCTTCCGGCTTCTTAAAAAATGATCGTGGAGACATCTAATTGGCTCAGCCCCAGAAGTGGGTCTGGCTCAGAGCTGGGGAGAGTTGCAAACAACTTCTTACAGGAGCCATCTTTACAGTCCCTTCCACCTTATCAGAAGAGGCAGATCAAACCATGACAAAAGCATGTTAACTTGTGCTGTGCAAATATAAAACTTATTTGATCAAAAACTTAAGTTAGTAATAATTTTTTTTCATGAGTAAGTTGATTATTCTTGTACGTTATTAATACCTGCCTACACATTTGAGAGCAGTTCTCAGAGCCTTCGTTTCTTTCATTCTCTTGGAGGTGTAGTAGCAGTAGTTGGAAACTCAATATCTTGTCATTCCACTAAAGCAAACTTTAAAAAACTGTGCTTGGCAGTGGAGTGGAATGAATGCTTTGGTCTGCTGAAAAATAATTGCTCAGAAGCCACAATCATGCAGAGGAATATACAGTGCATGTCTCGTCTTCTTGAGTTGTTTATTTCTTTTTATGTTTGTTTACATAGAAGCAAACTCAAGTCAGAAGTGTCAGATATCTAACAAAATAGTTTTTAATTGTTGCTGATGTACAACTAAGAGGAAAAATACATCATAATCCATTTGCTGAATATGCAGTGTAATTCAGTCTTCAGTATTTCTTCTGTTTAACTCTGCACTGTGACCTCTATGTAAATGTGTAAATGATTCTCCTGTGTCTTATGGAGATTGTAATGTACTGGCCACCTTTGCAGCACTGTATGTTGCTTTTGCACCTCATTGTTTAAAATATGTTTCCCAAAACTACAAGAAAGAAACCTCTGACAGATCCTTGCCCTAGTTAATAACCTATAATTATTCAGTTTTCTTAGCATGCCTTATCCTGACAGGGTTGTGCAAATGGTTCTTGCTGACTCCAGAGTGCCAGTGACAAAACAACATACTAAGGCTTAATCTTTTTTTTTCTTATTATGAAAGTTGTAGCTATTGCAGAGTTAATGTGGAAGCTAGCTTCCATTACAAGCTTGACCTACATCTCCCATGAACCACTTGTCCTCAAAACAAGCCTTTCCCTGTGAAATTTCACATCATATCTCATGCAGAGTTAAATGCTTCTATGAAGGCTAAGGGAAGAATAACAAAAGGGACTTTCAAAGTTGCAAAGCTTGATTTTTCTGCTGGCAAGAACGTTTTAGCGGTCATAAACAATGAACATATCATACACATACATTTTTTAATGAGATTGCTAGACGTGCCTATTGTCAGATTCCTGCCATAGAACCTGCCATAGTCCTGCCACAGAACCTGGTTTCCAGTTCCTTACAGCTCTGATAAATTTTTATTATCTTAGGATTTTATTTCAGCTTGATGTTTGTATTTATGCATGGAGGTATATATATATGAAATGTTATCCAGCTCAATGTAGCTACTACTTGCACAGGAGATGAGTCTTTAGTTTCTGTAAAATACAAAATTCCATGGTTTAGCTTATGAAATGGAACTTAAATGAGCCACAAAAAGTGCAAAATGAGATCTCAAGACCTGTTTAAGAAGATGAAGAAATGTATAAAAGTGCTCAGATTTGTGGATAATGTCCTGTGTTGGCACTGGTAGAGAATAAGCATTGTGCCCTACTTGATCAAGCTGGCTTCAAATCTTTCAAGATTTCAAAAGGCTCAAATACATACCTGAACATAAACTAGCTTCAATGAATGTTCAAAACTTTTAAACAGTTTTCTGTTTAATATCACAGTTCTATGCTATGATAATAAGTCACAGAAAGTAGATCTGCCACTCTTCTCCCTACAGTATGCATTGGCATTGTTAAAATACATTTTTTCTATTCTTTTATATTGATTAGGAACCAGTTGTGCTAATTTTGAAATGTAGCCAAATGTAAAAAAAGCTTTTTTGAAATTCTTGCTCTTCCTTATCAAATAATTTGCTTTTCTAGAAAAATCAAGTCTTATGCCTTGAATTAAAAATTTTCAATATCCATGTTAAGAAGCTTTACTTTTAAAATCTAAATATAAAAGGGGTAGAAACATTTTAATATTTGTCAAATGTAAACAAATATGTCTAGAAAGTCACTTTATGACTACGTCACTTTATGACATTTTTAACTTAATTTTCTAACTCATTAGACAGAACTTACTGACAAATGTGATGTGATTCTTTTATGTAGAAGTTTTGCCACATAACTGACATTTTTGCCTTGGAATATCCTACTTTTATTTCAATAGGACATAGCTATAGAGCAGGCCATCAATTGTGACAAATTGTTTCCTTCTGAGGCTCACTGACTTCTTTTGGATTACCTGCGTGAGAACAGTAAAGCTCATTTTCTGTCCTGACTCCATACTGAAAAACCCTTTTGCATTTAACCCTCTATACCACCTAACTTCCTATGAGCAACTTTTCCATAATGAACATCTGAATAAAACTCTCATTTTAATTCTTCAGAATCTATTCCATGTTGAACTAGCAGAGTTCTCATCTTCTAGCTACTAAAGAAATATCAAATATCTATCATCTTGATACTATTACTGATGCATGTAGTTATTTTGCACTAAAGAATGAAACAAATGACGTTATGTTGTGATACTAATGAAAACAAATAGCAGAAGCTATGTTTCCTGATGTGCTTGGAACAGATATGTCATGAAAATTATCTAAAACAAATAAGAATAAATACACCAATTTGTGCCTTTTATGCAACTTGATAAATGACTATACCGTGCAAGTCTAATTACTGTGATTGATAATAGAAGCCATTTACTGCATGTCTTAGGGCAGCTGTACAATGTGTAGTGCTTGAATTTTGGTTGGTCATATTAATTATTAAGACGAGCTCCCTGCTGATTTCTTTGCACTATTCTATTTAAAAATTGATGGTGTGAGGGGAGATGGTCACATCAGGGCAAAGATAAAACTAAAGCTCGTAACTTTATTTAAAAGTGTAAGGTGTAACAGACGGTGTGATCTTCTCAGGATGAGACCTCTGTCAAATAAATGTCAGACTGTAGTTCCTTGCCTGGGAAATTAAGATACCTGTTTTTTAATCCATTAACTTTACAATAAATATACATTAGAGTGGTATGATTTTAGCAATGGGGACATGTTCTCTTTTTTTTTTTTATGCTTTACATTAAACTAATTTGTATCTTAAGAAATGTTTGACCATGAAAAAGTTTGGTTCCACTACTTCCGCTATTAATCTGAACTGTGAGAATATAATAAAACATACATGAGAGTATGAATCTTAATTTCCTTAGTGCATTCAAATATCAATGTATCTTCCTTATGGTTTAGAAAGTTTGAATTAATTAAGTATTTTCTTAAAAATTGTATTCTTGGTTAGTTTACTGTCCTGTATTTTCACTGTTATTTGTATCAGATAATCTCGGTGAAGCTGGTAGGTGTCTGACAGTGAAATGCAAACATTCAACAATAGGCTTAATTTGCTTGACAGCATCTTTAGATAATCTAAACATTTCTTTTCAGAACATGCATAACTTTAACAGTAAGGCCATGAAAGCCTCCTGGGCAAAGAATTAATTTGCAACTCTGTAGTAAAAAAGCAGAACATTGTAATAAAAAAGCTGTGTGTGTGTGTGAAGGGTATGCAGTTCTTTTGTTAACTGGGAAAATTTTACTGCAGTGTCTGTCTGCAGTGGTATACTTGCAAATCTATTCTGCAGTAATGGTGCAATCTTCTCTTCATAGTATAGATTTGAAAGATTTTTTTCAGCCTCTCAAGAATGTAATGAAGAGTAATTTAAAAAATATCTTTCTGAAACAATATTTGGGATCTTTGTTTAGCTTTCATTATTGGGGGAACCTACCATAGTCTTCAGTAAAGGATTTTATCAGAGGGAGGCTGAAGAAGAAGGGACTAATGCAGAGCTGTGGAAGAATGACATAATTTAGCTGGATCTCTCTGGATAGACAGAATGTCTAGGGATTTTCTAGTCTTTTCTATGAAAGATGGAACATTTCGCATTGGGAACTGGGTCAAGATTCATGTTTATGGTGATTTGAGGTTTGGTCTACTTCACTATTTAGAAAAGTTTATTCAGTACTGTGTTGGAAAGGGAGAATACAATCAAGTCTGTCATTGGTTTTGGTGTAGTGAAAGCTGTAGTCATTGTTTTGAGAAGCATCCAGATGATTCTACACAAGAAAACAGCTTAAAGGATAAAGCATAACTTAAAGAAAAATCCTATATATTTAGATTTCTCTGTATCTATAAACTAGAAGCATATGAACTGACCTAATTTTAAGGGATATTTAAGTTTCTGTATGGGTGAAGTAGAGTATAGACATACAGACATATATAGTCATATATACATAGATATATATGTATAAAATCTTTACTTCAGATAACTGGCTCCTTTTTGAGAATATGTTTCAGAATTTGTAAATATGGAGTAATTTTGGCATCTCAATTCTTAATATTAAGGCATGTAAATTTTTCTTTGAAGATATTTGGCTGTGGCCTAAAAGTTTTTCATAACTTTTTCTAACAAAAAGTACTTTTAAATTCATTCATTCAGCAGAGTTCAGCTACTCAGTGTCAGAGGAGACTGGTCCCAAAATGTGATCCCAAAATAATGAGGGCTCAGTTTAGTTACCCTTTTGCTTGCTTTGTCTCTTTTCCTCCATGCAAAAGAAGAAATGTTAATGCTGACTGAGCATTTCCACATTTAGCAAATAAAAAGCAACTTCCATTAGTCAGCTTCATCATGCCGTGCATAAGAATGCAATAGAATGGTGATTGCTACTTGATCCATCTGCGTGTATTATGATTCAGGCTAATGGATCATGTAAATGCTCTGATGAAGAGGATCTTAGTACAACAAAATCGTTTAAAAGATATTATCCAAAAGTCTCCTGTTCTTTCTGTCCTTGAATATTTTTTGTTTGACTCAAACAGTGACAACAATAAGTCAGCGCCTCACCTTTAACAAGTGAACTGACAGCAATAAACCGAGTTGTAGTAACAAATGGCTGGGACTCTGACAAACATCATTATTGCAATTTGCCTAATATACTTAGTTAAATTATTTGACATAGCATTATGCTGGAAATAGTTAATAAAAAGAGTATGTATGAGGTAGAAAGGATAACACCAGTGATGGGATTATTTCAGAAGCACAGTTACTTAACCAAATTCTTTTCTTGTAGATTTTCCTAGATCCATGTCTTCTGTGCTGCTTAATGTGAGGCTTAAATTCATGGCTGGCAAAATGATAGTGGGAAAAAAAAAGTGTGGGTATTGCCTAGTTTTTCATAAAATTTAAATTAAGAAACTTTCAAAAGAAGAACATGTGAAAATCAGAGATCCAAGTTTCATATCTGAAAATTTGGGCAGTTTTCTCATTTTTATTTGTTGTGCCGACGTTCATTATTTAAGAATATTTATAGAGACTCTTGAGCAAGGAAAAGTCAGTGGTTGTTAAAGATATATGTCTATATTCATAGCTTTTAGGTAATGTGGTAACAGTAGTCTCATGAGCATATATTGATACAACTGAATCCACTTATTTTTTCTCTAGGGCTTCTTCATCCTGTCTTCCTTTCAAAATGTATTATCCTTTTAGTAATTTATCCTAATACTTACCCTACACTATCCTAGTTAGTGCTTTCTAAGACATTATCCTAATAAAAATCTCTTAAATATTCAAGACAGTTATTTATATATAAACCCCACTTATTTATACATAAATTTTGATTCATCAGTATGAGAAAGTACTGTTAAAAGTTGTGGAACAACATTGCCAAGTGCAGCTTCTGCAGATAGAGCCGCACCATTGCATGTATAGAACATCTGTGCTTATTGAGGGGTTCTGGTGTGAGATGGAGAAAAGCTACCCTGCTGAAAGGCAGTGCATGAAGTGCCCTGACTGCACTTTCCGTGACACTGGATGGTGTTTTGTTTTTGACATGACATAAAGAACGAGAGTGAAAAAAGTTGGAAGCTGGAAAGGCTGTTAACTAATTCTGAGCTCGTACTTGACTACACCTGCCAGCATCAGACAAGTGACCGTTGACACAGCTAAGGTCTGAAAGTGCAAATTGTTTTAAATGCAAATGGTAATCATTAATGATATGGATACATAAAAATACCTTTCTGTATACTAGAATAATTTCTGTAACACAGACTATTTGATTTGACATTCTAGTTCTGGAATTATTTTGCAGTAGTTCATTTTTTCTTCATTTTTTAATTAATAATATTAAAAAATGTAATACAAATAATACATTTCTAACCAGTGACTTTATTTTTCAAGGCACACAAATTAGTGATGTTCCCTATGTTTATTTTCTTTGATTGGATAACCATTCTTTGAGTTTATGAAAGCAGAAAGTCTTTAACAATGGAGAAATGGGATTGGGGATAATTGGAGTATGCAGAGGAATTGGGAAAGATTGGCAACAGCAGTGTTCTTGTACTTGGGCTACTGAAAATACAAAATATGTTGGAAGAATCACAAACCAAAATATTGTGCTTTTGAACTAAAAATTAAAAACTATTGTTTTTTTAACCAAAGAAAATACTTTGATAAATGTTTTGGGTTTTTTTAAAGGGTATTTTCATAGATGCATCTTTAAAAAGTTACAAATCAAAACATTTCTTTAAGACATTTTGATTGATTCCAGATGAATTAAAAAATTGGTTACTTTTCTGCAGGGAATGCTCTGGAAGAAAAGTTCTCCTGGACTTTCATGGAGCTGTTGTTATGTTGCAGTGCATTTTTCATCCTGTATACAGCACATATAGCTGTCACATTCCAAAGCTCATGATAAGAATAGAGTTAGTCTAAATAAAGTGATGAGATTTTTATAGCTGCCATTAATTTTTGTGAGCTCTTTTTGCAGTTGGGTGGCCAGATATTTCTTACTGTATTGATACGTGCAGACAATCTTAATAAGCTGACCAGTACAAGATACCAAAGGATATGTGAAAATGTGTTGTTCAGTCTAGGTTGTGTTACTGCCTTGGTGTTTACAGCTTCCAAGGATCTTTAGGATGGAAGAAAGGATTGTTTAGTGAAATAGTAACATGAATTGAAGACTCATCTCCAGGGCACTGATTTACATCCCAGGCTAGATTGGCACTATCTCAAGGGAGTTATCAGCTGAAAGCTTTTCTTTGGCCTATGTGTAATGAAAGGCTTAAATTTGTATTGGACAGCTGTCCAAATCACAAATATACCATCTTGTTTTCTGCTAATTATGGTCTTTCAAGTTTCAATAAAGAGACAAGGATTAAGCAGGCATTAAAACTTCCCTAATATCCCTGGTGAGAGATCTTCCCTGTTAAAATATTTTGTCAGGATACCCTTGACAGTCAGATGCTGCTGTCTCCATGACAAATAACCATGTAATCAGTAATGAAAAAAAAAACCTTCAAGACTCAAATGATCACAACACTAACTTAAAAATGGCATAGAAGAAGTTAAGGATGAGAATTTCTATTGTATAAAAAAACCATTATTCCTCAAAGACTTGGAGGGCCTGCAGTCTGAAACTCAGTCACCCGAAGTGGTTGATTATTATGTATTTGATTTCAATGAGGAAACAGTAAAAAGTTGCATGCATTACTCACATTTATAACTTTGTATCTGCTGTACTACAGATTGATGCAAAATAGAACGTTCACTGGACAGAAGCAATTCATGCTGAAATATAAGGAAAGTTCAACTCCAAATTGGCCAAGCAGAATATTAAATGCAAGAATAATACCTGGCCAACTGAGGAAAGCTTTGCATCTCACACCAGATTGTTCATAACTGAGGGGAATATTAAGACTTTGTCTGGATTTATTAAAAATTAATCAGCCTGGGGAGAAAGAAATTGAATCTGAATGGACCACTCTGTGAGAAAGGGTGTTTGCTGTGTAGTTGTAGAAAAGACAGAGCCAGACTATCCCAGAGATGCCTAGTGATAGGAAGAGAGGCAATGGATGCAAGTTACAACATAGGAAATTGAGCTGGGATATGAGGAATTTTCTTACATATTTTTCTTAGAAGGATGGTCAAACAATGCAACAAATACCTGAGCAATAGGTGATTTCAAATATCAGAATGTTCCTAAACCAAAGGATAGTGATCTCCAAAGCCCAGCTGCTGCAAGAATAGAAAGTAACCAGACCCCCAGGAAGTGCGGAAATCCAAAATGGAATAGGCTATGTCTCCATGGGAATGTCTTAGGGCTCAGGAATACCAGAAGTGTCTTCCAGAGAGAAGCATTAATCTGGAAGATTCTATGAGATACATCAAGTAAGGGAGGAGGCTCCCTAACACTGGATTCCTAAAGCATTACCTAATGAAACCACAAAACTCTAGATAATGAAAGGATTTTTTGGTGGTTTTGTTTGTTTGTTTGTTTTTAAAAGGAGAATATGGCAGCTTTATGCCCTCCTTAATCCTTGCTGGTAAAGTACATACCAACCTATTTACTTGTGGCCATGTAACTATACAGTCCCCTTCACTTTTATAGATAATTAGCAAGATTTAGTGTGGGATCTTGTGGGATAGGAAAGTGGCTTTATTTTAAAGAACACTTTAAATGGATAGTTATTTTGCCACAGATTTCACTCATTGCTACTCTCACCCCCAGATGCTCAACAGTGCTGAGATAGATGTGTCAGACTGGTTTGGCCAAGATGACTTGACATGACAAGAAGGACCTAGAATGCTGGCTGCTGAATCCTCATCACAACATGTGGGTTTTCTTGATTGATGATGACAAAACAGGGTTTTGAGCAGGCTTTTTATATCCTTCATTTCTTATTATGGCATCATTCTTTTGCCTCAATTTTGCTTCAGTCATTCAGTAAATTTTAGGCAAGTTTGTTGGATGTTTCCTGATTTTGGATATCTCAAAAGTTGTAACCTATCTTCCTGGTGGGCTTGCAAGTGAAACAGCACACCTGATGTGCCATAACCTTGCTGTCCTCCTCCTTTTAGCAAAGTATAGGGTCTTTTGAGTCATCTGTGCTGTGATCTTAACAGAGCACAGGCCTCAGTCTCAATGGAAACATCACTTCCTCAGGTGTTTTACGGCTGTTGCCTGTGTCCTTGGTTGTCAGTACAGCCCATTTTTTAACCCTATTCTGCTGTTTCCTCTGGTGCTTTCTCATGTGTATTTGCATTCAGCTTGATACATGCATTCAATATAACATTTCAGTTCAGGGCACTTCAATTTTGTTGGGCAAGAAGGCAAAAATAGAGGAAACAATAGGAAAATGCAGAATCTTGAGAGATCTTGCTTTAAATTTTAGATGTACTTGTGACACACAGAAAGGGATTTTTACAGCATAAAAAAGAACAGTGAGTATTTATTGAGTATAGGTCATTAATGCTCTACAAGCAGGACTAGTTATATATTTGGGAGTTGACAGACTTCCAGTGGACATAAGTGACATTTTTTCACTAGAATGGGAATAGAATAACAATAATGTTTCACAGTACAAACGAGAAAGGAGACTTTGTCTAGAAACTTAAAAAATGCTGTATTTTTTTCAGTTGTTTCTCTAGTTGATTCAATTTGCCAATTAAATCACATCTTGTAGATGCAGATACACTGTATTTACATCACTATCTTTTTATTGTGTACGCTAATAAATTGATTTGTTCTTTGAAATTAATTGTTTGTTATCTCATTTGAGAATTTTTTCTTCATCTTTCTTATTTGCCAAGTCAATGACTTGCCTCATTTTTATGAAAGCCAGCTTTTAACATAAGCTGGTTTGTTGGTATCATTAAATAAAAGACATTAAATGATTACTGCAGCTGTAGGTCGTTATATGAGGTAGTTTCAACCTTTAGTGAGTAAAACTGACTACATTTGCAAAATTTTGTTGCTGAAATCTGTTACAAGCTTTGTCAGCTGGCACAGCAATATCCTAGAAAAAAAAGCCCTAAGATTCTCTTGCAGTAGTGCAGTGATCAAATATGTGACATTGTATTTTGAAGGAAACAAAGCTCAAAAGGAACACTGTGGCTTGTGTTGCCTTTGGTTCTCGCTTGCTTTCTGGTTTCTTCCAGGTTCTGTGTTGAATGCTCAAGTGGTTGGTTATTTACAAATGCCTTTAGGATCTTTTTGGCTGTACAGTTTGTATAGATCTAAATAGATTTTCCTTTTCAATAGGAGCTGTACCCCTCCTACTCCCCTGACTGAGAAGCTTCTTTTTAGAGGCAATGCAGGAGATGACTAGAGAAAATGGTTGCTGCAGCAACAAAATAAACTTGGTCAGGCAGCTGGGACTCCTGTAAATTGTATTTCAGAGGCAGCTGGGTTAGGTGAGTTCCCCAGGGCATTAGCTTGTATAGGTGAGGGGCAGCTCCTTAGGCTCAGTGTTGCTGCTGCCCACATACTGTTGCCTTCTTAAGGAGCTGTGTCCAGGCTGACCCTGCTACTTATGCTCTGGGCTGCCCTGGGATATCCTGAGAGGAAGCAGTGAAGTAAGGAAAGGGGCAGGGCTGCAGCTTGATTAAAGCAGGAAAGATCCACTGCTTACCTGCTGCTTGCTGAGCAGACACAAGCTGCTCTGTGTGTGCACGTGAAGGGTATAAAGTTAGGTATAAACCAACACGTTCCATTTCTCCATAGGCTGATTAAGGAGATTTATTGCTAGAAAAACTCTTGTCTGGAGCTTCTGGCTGGAGAGCCTGCACAGATCATAAGCAGGGCCAGCCCTTGCCTTCTTAGAAAAGATGTGTTTCCCTTACTGAGTTTACTGAAGGAGTACTTAGTTATTTTGCAGGCAGAGAAAAGACCTTAATCTCCTCCTGGAGCTGTTGTCAGAGCATTTCCTGACTACACAGAGATACCTTAGAATAACTGTTAATCATGTTCCGTGCTCAGGATGGGCTCTGTGCTGCTCTTGTCAGATTAAGGGCTAACAAGATGATTGCTTTCTCCCTGAGATACTTGTTGGACTCTGCTTATTGATACTGCCATTGCCACTTCATTTGAAAGCCTTAAGCAAGCTTTTGAGTTGCTGTCTCTACCTATCTTTGGTTTGTCTGGGCCAGGAGGTGCAGGGATGGCAAATAGAGCTGGTTTTGTGGGTGCTGCTGCTGTGGCTGTGTGTCAGTCTGACAGACACAGTGGCTACTGCTGTCGCTCTGGTCCTGCCAAAAATTAATGATTTTGTTGAGCAGATGGCTATTGCGAGAGTTTCAGTTCTTTCTCGTGGTGATGGTCTCAGTTATCTAGTTTAGCCAGATGTGCAGCTTCAATGAGGAGAAATGCCCAGCGCTGCTACTGGGAAGGAAGCTCCCTGAGAACTGGCTGGGGAGAAGCCCTCCAGGCCTTGGTGGGCAGCTGAGCATGGGGCAGCCATGTGCCCTGACAGCAAGGATGGCCAATGGTCTCCTGGGCTGCACAAACGTGGTCACAAGCAATAGACTGAGGGAAAGGGTTATCCTCCTTTATTCAATACTCGTTAGACCTTGCCTCACTGTGTCCAGTTTTGGGCCCCACAAAGAAAGACACAAACTAGAGCATGTTAAGCAGAGGGCTCCCACAATGGTCAAGGCTTGAGCATTTGCCCTGCAAGGAGAGCCTGAGGGACTGGGGCTTGTTCACAGCTTAGTGAAAAGGTGGCACTGAGGTGGCCTAACAACAACTTATGGGTACATATGTGTTGGTTAATGAGAGGTGGAGCCAGGCTCTTTGAGAGACAGAGACACAACGGGCATGAGCTGAAAGAAGAGAGATACAGACTGGACGTTAAGAAAAACCTTTTTTTCCACCATGACGCTGCCCAGGGCAGTTCTGCTCCCTGTCCTTGGGAGTTTTCAGGACCTGACTGGTAAAGCCCTGAGCTATCTGGACTGAACTCAGACAACCTTGCTTTGAGCAGTGGGCTGCACTAGAGATCTCCTGCCGTGTCCCTTCCAGCCTTGCCTGACTAAAGTAACTTTTTCTTTGCTGATGGGAAAGGAAGTGGATGAAGGAGGATGAAGAGAGAAACTGTGCCACAGTATTGCCATTGTCTGTGGCTTGTGCTATTCTGCTAGTCTGCCAGACCAATGCATTCCTGAGGGATTAACCCCGTGACAGGTTTTGTGAAAGTCTGTTTCTCAGAGGATTATTGACAATCTGGATGAAACTGAACACTAATGGACTAATATAAAATATAACATGTATTTTTTAATTGTATCCTGCATCAGTGTTGCATCCCGCAGGTCAAGCAGCATTTACAAGAGAGGCTGACTGTTCTCATACCAAGACTGACTGTCTCTATGGCTTTGCTACAAAGAGAGTGATGTTTTTTCTGTGCAAAAATTTGCTTCCAAGTCAGACTATGCTTTTGTTCCATTATTTTATTAACTGAGTGTGCTGTATTCTCTTCTTATGTGAAAAATTTTTGTTCTCCAATGTGTTCTTTTGCATGCCTGTGGCTCAAAAATATACCTTTCACCTGATCAAATACTTCTTAGCAGGTCTTTTAATGCTTATGGGTCATGGAACATTAAGCACCAAATAAGGGCTGTCTCTAATAGTGCAGAATGAATGGTCCTCCTGCTGCAAGGCCTCACTTATCACTGTCATAAAAGAAGCAAAACAATACAGCACTGTGGGCACTGGGTTTTGCTGCTCAAAGAAATCAACTAGGCACTTGGAGAGATCCTTTCAGCTGTGTCACAGGTGTTCCAGACAATGTGAAGAACTGCAGCACTTTTTGCAGGGAAATGTGAGTATGAGGCTTTGGCACCCGTATCCCTGTGAAACCTCAGCTGCTGTTGCTAAAGGCCAGGGTGAAAAAACAAGAGGCTAGGGAAAAAGATGGCTTTATTTTTAATTACATAAAATCTCTCTGCTCAGAAGCCTTTTGTTTTTGATGAGAGAAGAGCTCATCACTTGCAAATTGCTGTCTTGAAATTAAGAAAGCAAAGTAATAGGTTATATTTCTTTTGGGGGGGCTTATAATTTAGTAATGTTTTTAACAATCCTAGGAAAGAGGTTATGCTGTCACATAGACTTTTACTGGGGGATACAGTTTACTTGCTCGTGCACCAAATGCCTAGCTTGTAGATAATTTTCCCTAATTTTAACAATCTATACACAGAGCAGAGGAAAAAAACCAAAGTTCTAATCATAAGCTTGCATCTAAGTGTGTTCATTAAACATAGTGTAGACGATGCAATTTTTCAGTGATTGGTTGGCCAGATTATCTCATAAACAACCAGCAATATCTGGCTGTAGTAGTGTTGTACTGTTTCCTTGAGATGCTTTCAAAAACAATGTGAAAGCAAACTTAATTTGTAAAAGGATTTGTTAGTACATGTCATGTTGAATGCAAGTGGCACTTCACACTTAACATTTTTTCTTCTATTTATTTGTATGGAGGGTTGCATAACTTTAGATAGATGAATTTTAAATCTCTCCCATCAGCTAAAGACAAACAACTCTTACTTTATTTTGAGAAATCCTATGAGTCAATAAGCAATAAGATTCCCTTATCTCAGCCAAAATTCCATTTAAATTAAAATTAATTTTCAGTAATGAAAGTCTCTGTTGAAATTGCCACTTGCTTAGTCAGAAAGATTTTCTGCTTTTATTTATTGTGCTTTCATGTACATGTATTCACACACATGTACACACACAGTTCATATATTCTGTTCAGACTCTATTAGCAAGATACCACAGTCTAAAGAGCTGATATTGGATGATGCTAAATTGTCTGTATTTGCAGTTGATCCCTTTGTAAGATCTGATTTTCAGGAGAATATGTTATAGTTCTAAGTTTTAATTTATGGCTCAGTTCTCCAAAGTAGTAGTGTTACCTGTTAAGCTGTCACCAATCATGGGATATAAAGTGTAATGAATAAAGAATCTTTTACTGTTTCTCAGAATTCTGTTAAGTATAGAGGTCACCGACTTCAGTATTAGAGGTAAAGTTTGCAAGCACTGTAGTGTTTGAACATCACTTTATCTTGGAGAAATTATGTAATTAAAGCCTAATATGAGGCTCACATTATGTTCTAAAACATAGCAAGAAATAGCAAGAGTTGCTTAGGTGCTATATACATACAAATAAGGATTTATTATCTGAAAGACAATGATATTACATATGAAACTCAGTTGTAGCTGGCCTATGGATTGTGCATGTTAGGAAAAATAAAGTATTTTCTTTTTATTCAGAAAAAAATACTTCACTTGAATTAATATAACATTTTTAGAACAAGCAAAATTTAAAAAAATAACAGAAGGAGACTTATGGAAACATCACCCATAATTTACAAGACTGTAGATCAGAGTAATTTTTGATGAAACTGTTTTTAGTTGGAAAGCAATGATGGGACTGAACTTAAATTGCTGTGCAAGATGGTTTGCTGAATAGCTTCTTGGTTTAAAAGAGTTTTTAGAAGTTTCAAAAAACTAGCCACTTTACCATTTTCCAGATGAAGATTGTAGTCTTTCTTAACTGAAACAATTGTTTTGAAACATGTATTTGTTTTGTAGGAATATCAGCAATGGAATGAAAATTTAAAAAATGAAATATTTTTGACTTACTGAATTCTCACTTTGGTTGGTATTTTCAAGTTGCAAAGGATTTGAGAATTTGGCCTTTATTTTCCTATCTGTGTGAAAGGAAAGCTGTTAATATCATCAAAATTTTTGCATGGTAGGAAATTAGTTTCCTACTGAGATCTGTCGCACTACATGAAAAGAGATAGCATGCAGCTACCCTAAGGAATCCACCAAGTATGTAAATATGAATGGAGCTTGAGGGATACCAGGTCAAGGGAGGAGATGGCCTTCCTTAACTGCTTGACTCTTCCCATTTTAATGTGTTTAGATATCTCTTGAACAAACATAAGAATAGGCAACTGATGATAGGAAACAACCAAGGAAAAAAAACAAACCTCAAAAGATTTTGAGGGTCAGGGGTTCCAAAATGGACTGAGTGGGCTCAGGAAAAAGGCACAGAGCAGAGCATGTCAGAGAGTCAGAGAGAGCCCATTGCTTTCAGAAGAGACTTGCTGGTGATTAGCTCAGGGCAGTAAGCTAATGAAGGAGCCTTGTCATTATTTCTTCTCCTGGTCATATGGACGGCCAGAATGACGGAGCCATGAGGAGAAAGATGAGGTGGTGCAATGAGTTTGTGGAGCCTCAAAGAGAATATAAGTAGAAGAGGTGAGGAGACCTGTGCCTCCAGAGTATCACCAAGGGGACCTGGAGGGGCTGGAAAGGAAACAGGGACCTGGTGTACATATGTACTAGGTTGTTCCTTTCTCCAGTGAAGGCACGTGAATCATGAATCTGTGAACTGCTCCACAAACAGCCTATCTGTGCCCAGTGCCTTCAGAGGATTTGCCAGATAATGTCCTGGCAGGCCATAGGAAGAGGTTTGAGCAGAAGCTGGCCCTCCTTCCAAGTTACAAGTGCCCTGCTGGTAGAGGGGAAAACAAAGTAGGAGCTTATGGTAAATTTGTAGTTTGTGAGATTGCAGTATAGAGAAAGTAAGGAATATAAAGAAGGCAGGGACATTGTAGCAAGGAAGAGAGATGAGAAATACAGGTATTATAGCTGGGGTACAACTATGTAGACCTCATCAGTTAAGTACAGAATAATAGAAAATAAGCCAAAAGAAGTCTAATAATACTAACCCTTGCTTCAGTTCAAGGTTACTACCTAACCATGCATACATACGTCATTTATGCTACTGTATTTCTGGTATGATTTAATGAGAAGCATTCAGTATGGTTTTAACAAGTTGTGCATTGCCTCAGGGATTTTTCCTCCTTGGAGAGGTACAGAGTAACTACCATCAGACATTGGGTTTTGCTTGGCTTGCAGCAGCCTCCAAAATTATTCTTCCAAGTGATAGTGAAATTAAAACAAACAGCTATCAATTTCTTTTACTAAAAATCTTAGGAAAGAATGCTTGTTCAATATAATACCTAGACAATTTAAGCTGTGTAAGTGATCTGAGTGAATAACTGAGAGCAAAGAGGATAGTACTACAACAGAAGTGTAAGCACATAAACTGTTTAGAAGGAATTCTGCTTAGCCAGAATATTATTTTTCGTTGCATGAGAAAAACTTTTTCTTCTTTCTGATTTTTATTTTATTTCTGTTTTTTAAATTTTTGTATTGTTATAGTTCCCAGAGAGATGAATCAATGGTTACTACAATTTTCAGATTAATTACCATTCTTCTGCTGACTTGCTCTTTGGAGCAACAGCAGATCAGCCCTTGATTACTAGGAGGTGAATAATTCACAGTGAATAATTTATTTGGCAAATAATTTACAACTTAGAATAATTTATTTTCCTAAATGAATTAATTGTACGTTGTACAGGACTTCTAGGTGAACAATTTAAATTCTATAGATTATTCATAATTGGTTATACAATTTCCATAATTACATAAATTTGTATATGGAAAGCAAGATAACAGATCAAGTTATCTCAGTCTCTTTGCCCTGCTGCTGGATGTCCTGCTGTAGTAGAGATTTCGCAAAACTGAAAATCTGCAAGAATCGGTAGGAAATCTGCAGTTTGGGGCAAAATTACACAATTTTGATTAACTTCTTGCTATTCCAAGAATGTAGTTTTTGCTGGCAAACATTACTTTCAACTTGTATCTGGTCAGCATGGACAAATGGCTATTGCAACTATAGAGCTATCTGTGTGATATATTCACTGTTTTTCTGAAGATGACTTAAATTCAATGTTTATTACTGGTATAAAACAGCATTTCCAGTGGTTTTGGCAGTTGCTTGTAGTGGCTGAAGGAGCAATAGAGTGATGGAGAACAGGAACAGCATGTGGAAGAGGGGCACACAGAACAACTCTATCTGAAAGGCTGTGTCTTAGGTCAGCTTTATTCAAGACAAAATATATGGCTGGAGGCATGCATGGAATTTTGGGTGACAATAATGGTGTAGATGTGGAATGGTTAGCAGTGGCTTCCAGGTTTGAAAGTAACAAAGACTACTTTTTTGAGATTTATGGAGCTCAGCATGAAGCCATATACCACTCTGAGGACTGCTAAAAGTATTTAGTAGTATGTGGTAAACATTGTCCAGAATTGCTACCATTTATATTACTCTGTAGGTAGCAGTTAAAGTACAGGTAGATAGATTGTGTAAACTCCTGGGATGGAGATATATACATATATATATATATATCTATATGTATAGTGATAGAGAAACCAATACTGAAGCACTGTCTCAGGCATTTGTAGATTACAGTAGCTGCTGATAAAATCTGCCCCAGACATCTCAGTTTTTTAACAGAAAGAAATACTTTCCCATTGAATGACAAACTGATCACAGTAGAAGACCAAGTGGTCTGGATTTTGTTTGTTTTTTTTTTTCCATCTTTCAGCTTTTAAGGAATTCTTTTTCTTTTCTTTTTTTGCTTGGTGGACATTAAACTGCTGTGATTATCGCTGCGGTCCTAGGTGACTTAGTTGACCTTTTACTATCCTAACTGAAAGGCTCTCTTGTTACACAGTTGGACTGAGTGTTTAACTGTTACCTGGATCCTGAGCAAATGTGCTTTTGGGAGNGCAAATAATTTACAACTTAGAATAATTTATTTTCCTAAATGAATTAATTGTACGTTGTACAGGACTTCTAGGTG
Organism: Urocolius indicus; assembly: GCA_013401255.1. Lineage (NCBI taxonomy): Eukaryota > Metazoa > Chordata > Aves > Coliiformes > Coliidae > Urocolius > Urocolius indicus. The sequence goes on from WBNH01009065.1 coordinate 101,349, forward strand.
AACAATTTAAATTCTATAGATTATTCATAATTGGTTATACAATTTCCATAATTACATAAATTTGTATATGGAAAGCAAGATAACAGATCAAGTTATCTCAGTCTCTTTGCCCTGCTGCTGGATGTCCTGCTGTAGTAGAGATTTCGCAAAACTGAAAATCTGCAAGAATCGGTAGGAAATCTGCAGTTTGGGGCAAAATTACACAATTTTGATTAACTTCTTGCTATTCCAAGAATGTAGTTTTTGCTGGCAAACATTACTTTCAACTTGTATCTGGTCAGCATGGACAAATGGCTATTGCAACTATAGAGCTATCTGTGTGATATATTCACTGTTTTTCTGAAGATGACTTAAATTCAATGTTTATTACTGGTATAAAACAGCATTTCCAGTGGTTTTGGCAGTTGCTTGTAGTGGCTGAAGGAGCAATAGAGTGATGGAGAACAGGAACAGCATGTGGAAGAGGGGCACACAGAACAACTCTATCTGAAAGGCTGTGTCTTAGGTCAGCTTTATTCAAGACAAAATATATGGCTGGAGGCATGCATGGAATTTTGGGTGACAATAATGGTGTAGATGTGGAATGGTTAGCAGTGGCTTCCAGGTTTGAAAGTAACAAAGACTACTTTTTTGAGATTTATGGAGCTCAGCATGAAGCCATATACCACTCTGAGGACTGCTAAAAGTATTTAGTAGTATGTGGTAAACATTGTCCAGAATTGCTACCATTTATATTACTCTGTAGGTAGCAGTTAAAGTACAGGTAGATAGATTGTGTAAACTCCTGGGATGGAGATATATACATATATATATATATATCTATATGTATAGTGATAGAGAAACCAATACTGAAGCACTGTCTCAGGCATTTGTAGATTACAGTAGCTGCTGATAAAATCTGCCCCAGACATCTCAGTTTTTTAACAGAAAGAAATACTTTCCCATTGAATGACAAACTGATCACAGTAGAAGACCAAGTGGTCTGGATTTTGTTTGTTTTTTTTTTTCCATCTTTCAGCTTTTAAGGAATTCTTTTTCTTTTCTTTTTTTGCTTGGTGGACATTAAACTGCTGTGATTATCGCTGCGGTCCTAGGTGACTTAGTTGACCTTTTACTATCCTAACTGAAAGGCTCTCTTGTTACACAGTTGGACTGAGTGTTTAACTGTTACCTGGATCCTGAGCAAATGTGCTTTTGGGAGACTATAAGGGAAATGGTGCCGTCTCTTGACAAATGTAAGGCTTGCTGAACAATAGTTTCTGGAATTATGGCTGTCAGAGGTGTGCTGCAAAATATCTGGCATTGCAGAGGAAACCTTACTGCAATTTGAGAAATAATATTTGGAGACTTTCCAAGACTTAAAAGTGGCCAGTGAGACATTGATGGAAAATTATAATCTCCAGGAATCTCTCCTAGATATTATGTGATATCTCTCAGAGATATTTTGTATTCCGATGTTGAGAACATAAGGTTTTTAAAAAATACATAAAAATTCTTTAATTTATAGTTCAGATTATTGAAAATTTCAGGAAGTAGTTCATGAGTCCTTCATGGACTGTAACATAACTTTGCAGTACATGTAGTTAGATGCAGTTGTTCTAATCACTAGATACCATTCCTTGATGTTACCCAAATATGATTGCACTGTGCTATAAAGCTGGATCTTGTTTTTCTTTCATTTTATTTGCTATTGCTCCTATTCTCAACTTTAATACAGTCAAGACTAGATCATAAATATAAGGGACTCTTACAAGAAAATTAATGGTGAAAATAATTACTACTTTAAAAATTACATCTTGAAATCAACTGAATGAAATGTTTGATGATTTGATAGATACAAACCCGTCTCAAGTATTTGTATGTGTGCTTTGGGGCAGAATTAAGTGACTAAATTCTTAAGCAATCCTTTAAGTAGATTTTTTTTCATAGAGAGAAGTAGAGTTTCTTCTCTTACTGTTGTGCACAATGCAATGATTTAAAGCCCATTCAAATCTCTATGATGGAAATATGTTTAAATATAAAACTTTGCACTTGAACTGTTAAACACTTTTCCAGGAAAGCATCTTGCCTTTCAGTCATTTGACTATATGGATCTGCAAGTAAACAAGAATCCTCCCATTACCTTTCTTTTTTAAAAGGATTAATTATGTCTACATATTTTAATCTGATATGCATCTAGTCTGATTAAGTTTCACCATTTTAAAATGTTTTATAATAATTCTCTTCTTGTCAAGTGCATCAGAATTTGTCAATGTCTATTCTGCAGTTAGACCTGATGATCTTAAAGGTGTTTTCCAACCTAAATGATTCCATGATTCTATGAACTTGTTTAGTTATCATAGAAATATTTAAAGAAAAGCAGAGTAATAGATTAGGAATTGTCACAGCTGACATTTAATGGTGGTGTTCATGTTATTATTTTTATCCTTTACAGGACTTGAAAAAGAACCAAAGGTGATCAAGATATGTTGCACAATTTGGGATAGGAGCTCATCTTCTCACCTAAAACTTTGTTTATTTTTAGACTTCTTTGTATAATTTCTCTTACCTTTCAATTATTTAAAAATGAAAATTCTTTAATATGAGATCATATTTTCCTTCTTGGGGACTTCTTTGTGATACTTGTTACAGATTTTATGGAAGTTTTAATAGATCACTTAATACATATTTAATAATAACAATAAGTAATTATTTAATAAATTTAAACCAAAAGTAAAAATCAAAATACTTTTATTGCCTTAGGAATTTCTAGAGATGTAATGATTTACAATAGGAAGAAAGAAATGTGACAACAGAGCTACCACCTAAACAACAAAGGTCTATGAAAAAGTTTGAAACATACTGTTGGACACTCAGAGACAGAACAGAACTTAGAGTGCTGAAGACTTTCACTTCACAGCAAGGAGTTGCTCTGTATTATGTGTTTAGCTGTCTCTGGAGAAACTGAAGGTCCAAAATGCATTTAGGTTAGATGGCTGTTGATACTAGAAAGTATTGCTTGGAGGGGTCTGCACAGGTTACTTATATTTTGCAAAGGTCCCTGCATTCAGCAGTGCAGGACTTGAAAGCAGTGATGGCACTAAGCAGAAGATTGCCCTGTTGTCATAGAGTTTCCTTCAATTCACGGGAACACTTTTCCTGATTTTCATCACTGCATTACCTCCTTTTACATCCTTCACCTTGAAACCCTGTCTCTCCCATCCTTACCTCCTTGTGCTTAAGCATAGTCTGGTGTTGTTTCTTTGGGAATTGGAGGAGTTCACCTCTTTTAATTCCTTTTCTATTTGTTTTGATCTTTTTTTCTCCTAAAACTAAACTGATCAGAGTTTAGGTCCAACATCTCTGGAGTTCTGGCTTACTTTGCTACAATTCCTGTAGTAAACAAGGGAAACAGAAAGGAAGCAAGTCTGCTCCCCGTTCTGCCCCACGTCACTAAAAATATTTCCCATCACTCACATTTTTTTTTTTACACTTTTAGTTTCCACTGTCTACACCCTTTTGAACCTTGTTCATGTGAGTTACTTTTTTTTTTTTTTTTTTTTAATTTTTTGAACTAAAGTATATGGTTTGTTTTTCTATTGAGAAAACAACGGTTAAGATCACTGGTGATTTGAGGAATTGGTGAATAATTGCTTTGAACCTCTTCCAGTGTTAATGTGTAGCTAATTCCTGTAGATTGAAAGCAAAGAAGACACCTCTTTAGAAAGCAAAGGGAAGCTTGGATACTGATGTGAACCAGAACAGTTCTTCCATCTGTCCTTCGTAGCTGGAAAGACTGTCTATTCTGGAGTGAGTGACAAGTTTAGGTTGTCCTGCAGTGAGTCAAGCACAACAGAATAATTTCCATTGCTAAAAGTCCAAAGTTTACTGTGAAGGAACTTGTCTTACAACAACCTTGTTTTGAAGAATGCAAGAGAGCAAACTGACTAAGCTCAATTTGTTTATTGAGTAGGACTCAATGCTGTGACCAAGCAGAGACATAAAGTTGTACTACCAATTCATCTTTCCTTTGTGATGCTTCAGTGACTGAAGCAGAGGAATCTCTGCATCCAGCTTTACAGATCAAATTTAAATCTTGTTTATAAAATGTAGCACTTAAGTTTCCAGCCTTCTTCAGCTGCTGCTCTGAAAAGCAAAAGCACAAAGGAATATTGCATTCATATATCATCCATATTTGGTATCTGTTTGGCAATCTTGAAAGGGTAAATATGAAAGCACAAGATGTACAACTCATCTGGATAGTAAAAAATGGAAAAACTAAACAAGCTTTAAAAACTCTAGAAGAATAATGGCAATAGAAAGTTCAGCTCAATCTCTTGATATAAATCCTTTAGTGTTGTGGTATTCTGAATTAAAATAAGGTTAGCATAAAACAGCCTGAAGGTATAAGACTAGTGAACATTTAAGTCATAAGAGCTAATGTTGACATGTGCTTAGATTTTTAGCAGATTACTGTTGGTTTATTTTCTTGCATTTCAGAAACAATGTATTTGTTGCAAACATTTACCTTTATTTTGAACAAGATGAAAAAGTGTGCTACTGCTTTGAGAAACTGAAATACTAAATAGTCTTTTGGGTGGTGTTGAAGGAGTGATATTCTCATTAGGGAAAGTTAGTTTGGAAGCTGACTAGTCACACCTTGATAAGGCAACCTTAGGAGTAGGTATAATGAGAAGTAGACATGACATTGTGGTACAGGGAAGAGAGATGCCTGTCAATTATATGTTTTCCAAGGTTAGCAAATAGTTAAGTAACCAGTGAACCAATAGCTCATAGCTGATTTCCTCTATAGTGTTATTGCCATCTTTAGCACATAACAGAAATTTTAGAACTTGGAGTGACTACTAACTCCTAATGTAGCAGCACCCACTATGGCTCAAGAGCCAGGGTAATAATGGTACAAGTCTGTAGGGGAATAGCTGCTGGCTGTTAGTCTTTCCTTGAGCTGCTGTGCTGCATGCATATGCCGTCCTTTCATATATCCAGCATCCTTTTGGATTCTTATGTGATGAAGGTCACTTGCTTTCTTAGTGATGTCTTTTGACTATTTAGATTTCTGTTGCTACTGGAATCTTTGCCATCCTCTGCTGATTTGGCATTTTCTCCAGTAAGCCATAGCTCACAGTGATATCCTGGGAAAAAGAAATCTTGGTATGATGCCCATTACGCAGAGACCAATGCCATGAGCATTGCTGTTTTAGAACTTGGCTGAAACTAAAGCTTATAATTTGTTCTGCATTCTTTGGTTTTGATATGATACTTCTAGATGTACTGGGGCTTGATCATTCCATGCTTGTGTTAAAGTTTAAAAGACCTTCTTGACTATGATCTGTCATCTTGCTAGTAAATGACTTATAAATAATGATATTATAAGGACTGTGGTAATTTCAACATGTAGACACTGAGCATATTGAGAACTTACATCCATTACGATGTAAGCAAACCTCATCTTTTGAATTTTATTACCTTACCTCTTGGCCCTATTCATAAAAAAAATAATTGTTATGAAGTATTTTTCTGAAGTTTTTAATTGACAGAACCACTTATATGCTTAAAGTTAAGTTCCTTGCCAAATTAAGACCAGAGAGCTTTCAAAGAGTCCTTTGGAGCACTTCTAGACCAGATACTATCATGAATATCACTTTATCCTTGGATTCATAGTATAGCATCTGCCTTTCTGAATATTAAAAGAAAGCTTTACTTACAATTTTTTTTTGTGGGGAAAAAAACAGCTACATGAATGTAGTGTAATACTAATGAAATTAATTGCTAGGGTACAAAAAGACTCATAAGTAATTTTTGTCATATGTGGACAGCTCATCCATTGGCTAGTGTGGTTCAACTATTTACTTACAAGTAGTTCTGTTACTTGCCCATCGTAAGAAAGAAACAGAACATTTCTAATTAGAACCAGAAGATTTCTACCTAGTAATCATAAAAAGTTAACTGAAAATTCTTATTAGCACATAATGGAATCAGACAGGATTATTTCATTTATTATTTTCAATTGTGTAAATATCCTAATGCCATAAGGCACAAAATTCTACCAGAAGATCATTCTGAGATGGAAAAGTAAACAAGAAGAAAACAGAAATGAAAATGATCCTGAAATATAATTAATTGACTAATATAATTTTATGGTAAATTTCTTTGGTCAAAAAATCAGAAAATGAAATTAAAATTCATGAATAAATTTGCCTTCACCAAAATAACAGATAATATTTGCAAATGCTTTCTTGATTGCATTCTGAAAAGATGTTTCTAGGAAGCTTGTTCATCAAAGCCAGTGAAAAATGAAACTGCAGTGAGGTAAAAAGGAAGGTCTTCTCTTAGACTAATAAATCATTACATGGTAGGAAAAAAATTGTTACATGGTAAGGGAAAAATAAGTTGTATTCAAGGAAGATCACTGGTGGAGTTCAGAAGAATCTGTTCAAGATGTTCATAAATGATTTGGAAAAAGAGGTGAACATGGAGGTGGTAAAGTGTACTGATACTAATCTATTCAGAGAAGTGGAAATGGAAATTAATGGAAATAGAAGGACTGTGTGATGAAGTGCCAGATGAAATTCAGTGTTGATAGTGATGCACATTCAGAGAAAAGTTAACTTTACATACGTAATGGTGGACTCTCAATGAATTATTTCCACTCAAGATAGAAATCTTGGAATTTCAATAGATCTTTCTATGCAAAAGTCAACTCATTGCTTAGAAATGGCAATGATTCAACAGTGGCGCACAAAGGCGGCACATATAATGAAAAGAATTGCTAGGAAAAGAATAAAGAACAAAGCAGGCAACATCATTATGGTACTGTACAGATCTCTGGTCTCTCTTTATCCTTAAGAATTTGTACACTTCTGGAGTTCTACTCATGAAAACCATGTAGGAGAATTAGAAAAGAAACAGAAAGAAGATGTGACTCATGAAAGGTATATAATAACTTCTTTAAATACATGAAGAATGACTTTCTATGACAGTATACTTCAACCTGAAAAAGAGATACTTGACCAGCCTTGTGCTCAAATTTTCTATAGGTAGAAAGAGTTTATCATGGAATTACCATTACATGCTTTATTTTATATTGTTCCTTAGATATCACTAACTACTGCCTGAGACAGGATATTGAGTTACATGAAAGTTTGATTTAACATATGTGCCTCTTCTCCTTTTGTTATGTCATGTTCCTGTGAAGGGAAACAAGATGAACCATTTTCTTGTGATTCCATGTTCACTTTTTAACTGAGTGAACCAAAAGAAGTTATTTGTCTTTCTGTCTGTCTATATATGCGCACAATGGTTATCTAGACCTTGACAGTATAATCTATATAATCAGTATCATCTGTTGTATTCTTGAAAGGAAGACTTTTCTCCTTCAATTATGACATGATAATTGCACGTTCTAGGGACTGAAAACCACGAAGTATGTGTATAACTTTATATATTTTTATTTATATATTTTACTCAACCCCTGAAAGACAGTTTCCAAACTGATGTTCATAGTATAAATCTACACTTCCATTTAATATTTTTAACAGTTCACTATTGTAATTGCTTAGGTGCAGTTTGATCAGCACACTGTTGCAACTGAGATTTGCACTTGAGTTTTTCATTCAGTTGGAAATTCAATATAAATTAATATTGCAGAACTTGAATTAGGAAGAGGACAAGGGATGCATACACATACAGCCTTTTTTTTTTTTTTTTGCAAATGTACAGGGTATATACAATGTAAAAACTATTTTGTTGTCAGTAAAGTGTTTAGTTTCATGAAATCGGTAACACTGATTTGTATAAATTCTTAAAGAAAAGTAAAAACAGCTGTCATATGTCTAAGAAAATTAAGAATTTGTCAGGTGAGAGGTAATAAGTGTTATTCTGTATACCTCTCTATGTATGTCTTCCTGATTCAGTTTCATGTCTACTTTTCAAGTCTGAACTCTAGTGGAAAAATGAAAATGTTTAGTTTTAAATGAGCATATTGGTATAAATGTACCTCTGAAGTAAAATGGAGAAAAGATAGTCACAGAGACACATATTGTTGGAGTAGAAAGTAAATATAAGTGACACACTAAGTCATGGTGTGGATGGGTGGGAACATTAAGTCATATAAAGTAGCTCAGTGAAATTAAACAGTATATTTGCCAGAAGCTGACATATCATGCCTAAGTAGGAAAAAGTTTCTTATGTTACTGAACCTAAACGCTGACAGTGAATTCCATAGTCTGAAGAAATACTGGCTGTTGTTAAGTTTCTACTTGACAATTTCACATGGATGACTGTAATTCTTGTACTGAAAGAGATAGTACATGAGCATTCCCTAGATGAATAATCAGAGACCTAGAGAATTTGTAAAATGAGAACACAATGTTTAGAGATTTCAGTTGCCTCCAAATGTGTTGTGCAAAAAAGTACAGTTCCACTGTACCTTTTAACATGAAAAAAAATTGATTGCGAGAAAGAGAAAGTGTAAATAAGAAGCTAATTGAAGGGAGGAGCAGCAAAGACAAAAATGCTTGCAGGTAACTTTGATGGTTGTAGGTAACGTTGCAGGTACTAAATGAATGCCTTCTTTGTCTCAGTCTCCAATAGCAAAACCATTTGTTCTCTGTGTACCCAGACCTCTGAGCTGGAAGACAGGCAGGTCACAGAATGTAGTCCCCTTAGTCCAAGGGGAAATGGTTACTGACTTGCTGCTCCATCTTGACACATACAAGTCCATGGGGCAGGATGGGATCCACCTGGGGATACTGAGGTGAAAATGCTTGCCAAGCCACTTTCCATCATCTAACAGCAGTCCTGGCTCACCAGGGAGACTCCAGGTAACTGGAGGATGGCAAATGTGACACAAGAATAGCAGGAAGGGGGATCTTCAGGCCTGTCAACCTGAACTTGGTGCTGGGAAAGGCTATGGAACAGATAATCTTGAGTGCCATTGTGCGGCACATACAGGACAACCAGGCGATCAAGCCCATGGCTTTATGAAGGGCAGATCCTGCTTAACTAACCTGATCTCCTGCTATGACAAGGTGACCTGCTTACTGGATGGGATAAAGGCTGTGGATGTTGTCTTCCTGCACTTTAGTAAAGCCTTTTACACCATCTCCCACGGCATCCTCCTGGAGAAACTGGCTGCCCATGGCTTGGATGGGCCTTCTCTGTGGTGAGTGGAAAACTGGCTGGATGACTGGGCCCAGAGAGTGGTGGTGAATGAACCTAAATCCAGTTAGTGGCCAGTCACCAGGGGTGTTCCCCAGGGCTCAGTGCTGGGACCTGTTCTGTTTAACATCTTCATCAATGATCTGGATGAGGAAGATCGAGTGCACTCTCAGTAAGTCTGCAGATAACACTAAGCTGGGCAGGTGTGTAGATCTGCTTGAGGGCAGGAAGGCTCTTCAGAGGGACCTGGACAGGCTGGAGCAATAGGCTTGAGGCCAATTATATGAGGTTTAACAAGGCCAAGTGCTGGGTCCTGTGCTTTGGCCACAACTACGGGCAACACAACAGGCTTGGGATGTGTAGCTAGAAATCTGTCCCGTGGAAAAGGACCTGAGAATGTTAAATTCCTTGCTGAATGTGAGCCAGGAGTGTGCCCAGGTGGCCAAGAAGGCCAATGGCGTCCTGGTTTGTATCAGAAATAGTGTGACCAGCAGGGTAAGTGTTTGGCCCCTGGACTCTGCACTGGTGAGGCTACACCTCAAATACGGTGTTCAGTTCTGGGCCTCTCACTACAAGAAGGACTTTGAGGTGCTGGAATGTGTCCAGAGACAGACAACAAAGCTGGTGAAGGGTCTGGAGCACAAGTTTTACAAGGGAGCTGGGATTATGTAGCCTGGAGAAGAGGAGACTGAGGGGAGTCATGATTACTCTCTACAATTTCCTGAAAGGGAAATTTCCCCCTTTCGCCATCAGATTGGGAAGTCTGCCAGAGTATGCTTATGGTAGCTTGTTAGGTAGATAATCATCGAATGCAATAAGGCCATTGTGCAGAAAATCTGAACTAAATGTCTGCATTCGTGTTAACTGCAGTGAAGGTCAGGAAAATACCTACTCAAGAGTTGTCATTTATGGATGATAAATCTGAGGCACTGTCTCAGATTAAAGTGTCAATAAAAGATGTTTCGGAGCAAGTAAATTGAACAGTAACAAATCACTGTGATGTAATGGTAGTAATAGTAATGTAAAACTTACAGCTTTGAATTAGTTGAAGGTGGAAAATGTGATCCTATTGTTTAAAATGGGATGGTCTTGTGAATTATGTACCAAGAAATCTGACATTTGCTTTAAGGAATTTGGTGTATAATATTATAAAAAGTAGAATTAGTGGACACACAGATAAATGTGTGCAATAATCACCAAAATGGCTTGGAAACTAGAGGGTTGTCATGAGTCAAAAATCTAGATTTCTTTGAATGTGTCAGTGAATACGGGATAAAGATGATCCAGATGATATAATGTAGTTAGAACTGTGAAATAGGTGACAAATTGCTTCAAAGACCCATCTTGACACATTATTTAAAAAATAATAGTTAAAGTCAATGGTTTATTCTTACAATGTAGTGTAGTTATAAATGAAGTCCTGCAGAAGTCTATGCTGAGCCTGTGCTCTTCAGCATATTCATAAATTTGAATTTCAGAAACTCATAAATTATTCAGAAAATGAGTATCATAGCAACAAAGTTTGCAGACAAAACAAAGTAATGCCTAATACCTAAAACAGTGTGTGATGAGATTGTAATGGTATAGTACTGAGTTACTGGGTAATAAAATGGCAAATGAAATTCAGTGTCAATAAATACCAAGTGATGCATGCAGAAGAAATGGTCTTAACTACACCATACAGAATAATGACCTCAAAATTAGCATTGCTATTACCATTTAGCAATATTAAAAACATAACAGGTATTTCATACAATGTCAGTTCAATGCTGAACACTGAAAAGAATTAGGTGTTGAAAATTTAAAGGTAAGATTTTGAGCACAACACTGGAACTTCATTAAACTGCTACAATTACATGTGCAACCTCATTGAGATGCTACATGCAAAATTCATTCTATCACAGAAAGTTGTAGCAGAACTAGAAAGGGTACAGGGAGTTTATTGAAATACGAACCTGAAACATGGAGCAGCTGTGCTATTAGAAAAGACAAATGTAAATTAGGGCTCTTTCCTCTGGAAAAAAGACAGAAGAAATGTGAAAATATGTACAAATCAAAAGTTATGACTCTGTTTTGTTACACTATGAATAAGGAGCACCAACTTAATTTTGTGATTTAAGACAAAGGAATGGAAGTGCATTTTCCTACAACTGCTAAGTAAATTATGAAACTCACTGCTATAGGATATTTTTAAAAGACAAACACAGAGATAGTTTCTGAAAGTGATGATACTAAATTATGAAAACCAAGACTTTTATAGTTATTATTTTTAATAGCCTTGGTACAACATCAGACCCAGGAACTTAGTCCCTACACTGCTGGCTGCCGCATGAGGGAAACAGTCTGTGTGAAATTTCTCCTCTGTTGGTGATTTTTCAATACAGGTCAGTGGCCAAACTGAGCAGTTCTAAAGCTGACTTTGTCTCAAAGTTTATGAATAATCATGGAGGACCTCTTTTTTAACAGCTTTATGTACCCTTCTCCATGCAGTCATCCAGCACTTACAGAAAGAATATCTAATATAGAGCTCCTCTTCTTTGGAAATGTACTGATTTTGTCTGGGATGGTGTTAATTTTCTTCACAGAAGCTTGTCAGTTGCTGCCTTTTGGATTTGTGATGAAAACAGACTGGTAACAGAGGGGTGTTTTAATTATTGCTGAGCAGTGCTTGCACAGAGTCAAGGCTTTTGGGGTTCTCATCCTGTGCTGCCAGCAAGTGGTCTAGGGGTGCACAGGAAGCTGGGAGGGCACAAAACTGGGACAGTTGACTGCAACTAACCAAAGGGGTATCCCACACCATAAAACATTTTGTGCTGCAGTAAAAGCTGGAGGAAAGAAGGAGGAAGGAGGATTTTCAGTGATGGCCTTTGTCTTCCCAAGTAACTGTTATGTATTTTTTGTGGTTTAAGCCCAGCTGAGCACAAAACACAATGCAAGCCACTCACTTATCCCCTCTACCCTCACTCCTCAATGGTGGAATGGGGTAAAGAGGAAATAACCAATGACCTTGTGGACTGAGACAAGGACAGGGAGGGCCTGCTTGCCATTTGTGGTCCTGGGCAAGACACATAGGACTACTCAGCTTGGGGAAGAGAACAAAATAATCTACGAACAACTGAAACAAGGAAACAAATGAGAGCAAGATGATGAAAAAATGCAAAGACCCCTTTAAGGCCTCCTTCCCTCCACCCTTCCCTTCTTCTCAGGCTCAGCTACCCACTCCCGATATTGCTACCTCTTCCTTGCACAGCGGTGTGGAGGTAGCAGGGAATGAAGGTTGCTGTCAGTCCCTCACAAATGGTCTCTGCTGCTCACATTCTTCCCCTTCTCCAGTGCAGGGTCCCTCACACGTGATACAGTCTCTAACAAACTTCTCTGGTGTGAGTCCTTCCCAAGGGCTACAGCTCTTCACAGAGTCCTCCACTGTGGGACTTCTCCATGGCAGCAGAACTCCAGGCACATTCTGCTCCAATGCCACCTCCCCCGAGTCATGGCCCCTCTGGGCACAGTCACCCCTGGCTTGGTGTTCTTCATGAGTTGCTGGCATATCTCATCTCCACCATTGCCCTCCTCAGGAGGACAGCCTGCCAATTCACCATGGGATGCAGAGAAGTATCTGCGTGGGGACGCCTCCTCACCTCTTTTCTTCAGGATCTGCATGGTCACTTCTCTTTCATCCCACTCCATCCACCTCCTACTGCAGATTTCCACTTCCTAAAATAATGATCACAGGGGCACCTTTGGCCAGAGGTGAGTCTGATTTAGAGCTAGTGAGAAGTTTCAGGCAATTTCTTACAGAGGCTACTACTGCAGCCCCTTCCTCCTGTTACAAAAAAAAAAAAAGACTCCACACAAACCCAACACACACGATGGAGCCCTGCTTTCCTTCAGATGGTTGAGCCTGCCAATGGGAGGTACTGAATGAATTCCTGATTTTGCTTTGATTGCATCTGCAGCTTTTGCTTTATCTATTAGTCTTTATCTCAACCCGTAAGTTTTTTCCTTCATCCATCTGGTTCTCTTTCCCAAATGTGTGGAGCTGAGCTTCTGGCCGCTACAGGCAGTTTTACAGTACTGACACACAGGTAATGAAGTTTCCAAACAGCAGTCTTGAGTCTAGTATCTTGTTTTCTGGGATAGTTCAGGTTATTAGACACATTGTTCATTGCATAGGAATCCTTTCACTAATGAATCCTTTCAGCTTTGTGCAACTTATTTTTTAATGGCTCATTGTTACCGAAGAGCAAATTCATTTTAACTAAAAAATCTGACAGTATAGTATAGGTCCAGATTCAGTATTCATTTTACAATTTTACTCCACCTAACAGAGTACATATATAAAGCAATGCCTTCTTGCATGTTGCAGAGATATCATGTACACATTGTTTACTTACAGGGTAATACTAATACTTAATTATGTGTGAAGCATTGACAAAGCTGGGTAATTATGCTGAAAGGACAATGTAATTATCCAGTCTCAGCCCTCTCCCCCCTTTGAGGGAAGGAAGGGAATAGAAAAACTGAAATGTTTATAGTCTGACAGCTGTATTTTATCTGCAAGGAATTTCCTCTGTGCCTTGGCTCTTTTTAAAGATATCGAGGGACTTGGCCTTCAGTCTGCTTTGTGCAATGTAGAGATACTTAATCTCCTGATAAGTAGACTCACTAGAGTAACAAACAGTCCAGCTGCAGTGGCATGGAGCTATATTTAGGCTATCCACTCCATTTTATGCAGTGTCCAGGTTGATCCTGAGCACTGGGATTGCTAGTTAGAGAAAGCAGTGAGACTATAGGCCAGGTAATTGTCTTTTTTTGAGTGCTGCTTCAGCAGAACAAGGTTTTCACTATGTTGCTTTTAAATTACAGGAATCAACACCGAGATAAATATTTGGAAATAAATGACATTTAAAAGGGAAAAAAAATATTTGGAATCAATTATATTTAAACAAAAGTATTTAGTCATTTTGTTCTTACCTGTGTCCAAAGCTTTGGCATTCTGGAGCTCTCCTGGAAGGGTATGTCAACTGTACATTCCAAGCAAAGAAAGGCTAAGAGGCTGGAAGGAGAGAAACATGCAGGAGTAATACTCAAGTCACTAGCACTATATGGGATTTTGTCCATCAAAAGTCAAATTGCTCTCTCTATGCATATGCAAGTAGTTAGATTAACTGATAGGAGCTTTGTAAGGTAGATGATGTGAAAGAGATTTCCATGAATCTTACAATTGTTTTTTCGTAATAATAATTTCAGAATCAAAATTTACAATTCATACACAATAGTGAAAGAAGGTGCTCAACTTTGCATCTGAAACTTGGGATAAATAAAAGCAACATCTGCATCTGTCAGTGTTACAAATGATAAAACGTCTAGGAAAAGGTCTGATTTCTGTGCAGGTGTTATTCTGCATTGCTTCTGTCTCTGAGTAAGAGGGAAGGTGAATTATTTGAATACTGTTCTTCAAAAAACAGGAGTGTTTATAGTAGTGAATGAACTCCTTCTAAGTAATGAAAACTACTGTATTTTAAAATCGCAATATCATCTGGCATTCTTCTTTTTCTTGGATTAGGTTCAAGTCTGTATTCCTGGAAGGAGTATCTCAGTCTGTAGAAATTGCTGGTGGTGGCAGCTAACTCCTCACGGATTGTGTTAAGGTAGAATCAATGATATTTACTAGTTTAGTAAGATCCACCTTGTTCTTATGGAGTAAAATACATCTTTCTTTAGTACATGTCATGAGTTGCTGAGTATCCTAGCAGAAAAAAAACCACAAAAACCAATCAAAAACCATAAACGTTCAAGAAAAACAATGCATAAGAGACAAAGTTCTCCTTGAGATTTAGGCATTTCTACTGGGTCGATTATTGTGGGAAATGAAGAAAGTGTTACCTGCCAGACTGCCTCTATTGATAACCATGAGCAATTAAGAGTCCTGTCTAGCCTGTGTATTCTCTATGTGTCATTGAGAGGACAGGGAAAGAGGCTGACTAGATCTAGCATTTCTGGAGAGAATAGTTCAAGCTTTTTGGATGTAGTGGTTTTGGTCTTCCAGGAGAGAATGATCAAGACTAACTGAAGTTTTTGTGTTTATTGGTCAGACACAGGACTGATCCTTTATAGTTCAATTGCAGTGTTACGGTGGTATTGAAAGAACAGTACTGAAAACAGAAATACAGTTTCCTCTATGAGACCAAGATATTGTTATATGAATTCTCGAAGCTGTGAACTGAGGTTTGAACTGAAGTCTGACCTAACAGACTAATTTCCATGTTGTATCATACCATGGACAGCTTCAATTTCTATGTAACTAGTGGAGACCTGAGTCTAGGCAGAAAATAGGTTTCTGTTTTCCATTCAGGCTGCAGAGGTAAAGATTTCACATTTTGAACTGGAGATGGTATATTTTGACCCAGTATCAACTTCAATGCATTTCTTTGCACTTAATTATTTAGCTAGTGTCTTTGATTCTTTTTCCTTCTAATTTTAATGTTGGCGTTTCACCCACGTTCCACTGAGGCTGATATTTTCTTCTTTGGTAGCAGTTCTTACTTTCAAATGTTTAATTCTTAAAGCAGAAACAGTGAATTCAATTATATGTTAAAATCAAGGATATTTGACTTAAATGTAAAAGTCATTTTATATGAACCCTTTCATTATTTAAAATATTTTGTAGGTTACAGTTGTTTTGAGCCAGATGCTAGTCCAAAGAACCATTCTAGGCACTTAGGAAGCAAACAGTACAGTCCCTTAAGTGATTTACTCTGTCTGTTTTGTAGTTATGGCAAAAATTTTAGGCATGGATTTAACTTTGTGCCCATTGATTACCTTCAGAAATGCTGAACTGGTTAATAAAATCCGTACTCGCTTCTGGTATTGCTGTGCGGAAAAGCTGACAGGGCTGGCATGTCACAAATGCTGCTATCTTCTACTGCCCAACTGGGGCAGGTGCCACTTAAACGAAAGTTTAATAGTACCATTTAGACGACAGCAGAGTTTGGCTTTGTAAATAATGGGCTTATAGTGTTCTGTGTTTTTATCAGCAGATATCACTTGCCTTGAAATCCATACCTGACAGTTTTTCAGATGGCAAGTGTTTTTCCAGCAAATTATTTTGATATCCCGTTCCCACTGGATGTCTGTGTGTAAAGATGTACTGTAGCTAAGAAGGCATTATTCTCTGGACATAGAGGTTGTGACCGTAATCTGGCATTCATCAGATCTCCTGACAGGCTTATGCACAGCTCTTTACATTTACAGGATATAATGCATGCTGAACATTTAATTGGCTCTGTGGATGTTCTGTCTTTAGCATTATTTTCGTATACAGCTTTGTGTTTGACAGAATATTGCTCTTGTAACTGCGAGAGAAACTAACCGGTAATAACTGATGCTATTACCAGGCGGTTAATTTGCGAAAGGCCAAGAATTAACGGTTTTGCTATTTATGTGGCACACTAATTTTTCTGCAAAAGGAAATCCGCATTGATGAATAATTTAAATCTCAGTCTCCCTGCAAGTCTATAATCACGTGCCCTACAGAGAGTGGAGTACATTCTACTGTGAGCATTGTGTGAAAGATTAGTAGCTCCATGGTGGCAATGCTGCTATAACAGTGTGAATTGCACTTTTAATTTGTCTTCCCATCTGACAGAGCATCTCATTATACTTTACAAAATCTATTTTAAATTGTACCTTTAAAATTCTCAGTTGAAGGATATTTACATAAAAAAGGTGAAGATTAAATAAATTGTTTTAAGTCACATCAGCAAATCATTTTAATGAGAATGTCCTTTTTTCTTGCATTTGGAAAAGAATGTGTATTTTATTCCCATCATGTTAAGTTCCAGTCAGTCAAAACCAGCAATGACTGGATACAATTTTTTTACAATACAGTCTAGATGTAAAATTTGTGATAAGCCCTACTTTGTGTCATAAAATTATGCAGGCTCTCTAATAACTAACTTGTTAGCTACCTTGAGGCTGAAAAGCATTTCATAAAATTCTTATATAGGGTGAAATCTTGGTTGTTTTTTTTTTTTAAACATGAGTAGCACTGAGCAGAAAATTATTACTTTTTGTTAATCATATTAAATTATGAGGGAGTATACATGCAAGGTCCTTAGGCACACATTTTAAATAACAACATTACATTTCTTTCATTCCTTTTTGCCCTATTTGCTCCTTCTTAACTACATTATTGAAATTTAGGCAGCATAATAGCTGATGTATTTAATGGCACATCATTGTCTTCCCATAGCATAATGCAGACTATTTATTCTCTCATATTATTCATTATTCCATTATATTTTTTCTCTCCCAGTCTTTGTGTAACCATGTAAGGGATCAGACTTTCACTATACAGATTAATAACATTTTGCAATATTCAAAGATCCTAATTAATATCAGTGACTTGTTAATTTGATGATTCAGTTGCTGGTAGGATTTCATGTTACTTGGACACTACTTCTCATAGCTCTTGTTTATTTCTTTAGGCATCAGCTGCTTGGGTTAGTACCAAGCATGGTGCAAAAGAAATGGATTGACAGTCTCAAAAATATTGCAAACTTGCTGAAAATAAGAGTGATTTGTTAACAGCCAGTGGACATTTATATAAGACTTCCTAGTGAGTACTGTTATATTTATGTGAAACGATTGTATTTAATGCTTTCTTTTATAAAATATATGGGTCAGATACTTTGAAGTAAGGGGAGGTTTAGGAGGGTGTTGTGGCAGCACTTTGCTTCCAGCAATTTTTTTCTGGCAGAGCACACCCTGTGGATTGTAGCTGCTGATGTAACCTTGGCCAAGGGCTGACTGTGCCTTGGTGGGGTGGCAGGAGCTCACTTTGCTGGGAGACAGAGCTCTGAGATCAGGACAGGGCAGATGGGCTGCTCCAGCTCGTGTCCCTAGCTGTATTCCTGGACTGTGGATGGGTTGGCAAGAGGTTCTACTTCTTTAAAAAAAAAAAAAAAGAAAAAACACACACAAGTTATTCTAAAATATTATTTTACAGCAATTAATGATTGGCAAGGTACAGTGTTTGGGTTCAGATCCAGATTTGAACTTCAGAGGTTGCTGGGAGACATTTCTGACCTGTATTACTCTGTTACCCATATGTAAAGCTAATAATAGAAGATATGGGAAATGAAAGGGTAAATAATAAAGTCCAAAATGTTTATTAAGTGTCTGTTAAGACCTTGTGTCTCCCAGAAACTGAAAGTGTAGTCCCAGTTCCATAGATACTGGAACATATGCTGAGTTTTAGATGCAAAAACTTGTCCCAGTGCAGAGTTTTAGCCTTCTAGCCTAGAATGCTGAACACTTTGCATTTTTGGCCCTTAGCGGCATACAGTCTCATGTGCTTATCTTCTATGTGTATACTGAACAGCAATTAGACTTCATAAAGCTATGCAAGCATTTTGGAAAAGAACTCTCACTACAGTTTTAAAAACAACTTCCACCATCTGCTTGGGAAAAACAATGGGTCAGTTTCTTATGAGCTTGACAATTAAATATACTAAAATATAGTAGTAGTAGGATAAAAGGCTTGCCATATCTATTAAAAGCAAGAACTAAAATCCAGCTAAATAACACCAAAACCGCAGACAAAGAGCTTCCCTCTCATTACTACGTAAAACCAAAACTCTTGATACTTGTAAAACACCCTCATTAGAATAGATTTTTAGTGAGGAATTTTAAAGTAACAGGAGTTAAATTCTGATTAGAAAAGCAAATTTCTTACTTCAAGTCTTTAAAAAGCTGTAAAATATGTAAATCTGAATATTATGTGCTCTTTTATTTAGACTATGTTTTCCTGTCTCTAAAGAGGACAGCAAAAACTGCAGAAATTTCAGCAGTTCTCTGATCTCACACAGATTGAAGTCTGCACAGAGACCCAGCAGACAGTGCTCCAGATCTTGGAATAATGAAATCACAGCTTTCACTGAGTGAAGTGTCATTTCTTGTTCTTACAGTAATAAAGGAAAGCTAGCAAATATAGCATACTTTTTAAGAATATGTCAGGACTTCAGATATTGTGAAAAATCATGTTGAGGAATAGATTCACCTCTAAATCTCAGTGGGGTGCTCAGTTTCCAGAGTCAGTGCCTTCAGGTATTCCATCAAGAATAATTTCAGTGGAGAACTCTGTGAATGGCAGAAGAAAATACATTGAACACGAGGCTCTTAAACAACTACACCTCTGTATCTGAAATAGGTGTGCAGTTTATTGCTGCTGCTCCTACCAGAAGGAAATCTGTTTGTCTACACTAGTTTATTTAATTCTTTGTATAATGAATGGAGGGAAACTCTACAGCAACCCTTAGATATCCGTGTTAAGCTTCCGTGAACCAGCTTCTGAATCAGTCTTTTCCCCTCCATCTATAAGCTATAAGAGAAATGTACACATTTAGATGCTTCATCTTTAAAATGTTTTAGCCGGAGGAAGTGAATCCTTGCTTCTGTGGCTAAAAAATGTTGGCTCTCTACTAAGAGCAGGCTATGGACTGGTTGAGGCTGCAGCCACTTTTCCAGCATTGTGTTTGTAGACTGTTTTCAAATTCCCTTTCCAAACTTTTCTTTCCTGGATAGTGTTTAATTGCTGTGTTTAATAGGGCAAAGATTACTTGTACATAGCTCTATTTGGTGAAATGCCCTTAAGTGTTCTGAACCTATTTTTCTGAAGGTGTTCTTACTACTGATTTTTTTTGGACAGTGTTGACTTTCGTAGTTTTATGGCCCCTTGGGGAAGGAGGTGGAGGAATCTGCTGTTAAGCTCAGCTTTTCTTCTCAATGTCCAACCCTTGAAATATGCTTCTGTTGTCTCTGGAGTGCCAGGTGTGTCTACAGTTATCAGCCTGCCTTCCCTCTGTCTTAACAAATTCTGTTGTGACACTGAGATCAAATCCCTGACCTTGACTTCACTAGGAGTGAGTGGCAATCTTTGCAGTCAAAATATTGTTACACTTCGTAGTCAAATGTGTCAGCTACTGACCTGCAAAAGTCCGCTGATAATATCTCTTGTCTTTGAGAGATCATCTGCATTTTATCATTGAAGTCGGAAATTATTTTGTTGCCCACAGTCAACAACAGATTTAATTTCTTTACTTAGAGATGATTTATTCAAAGTTCTTTGGATAACTTCATGGTTAGTTTTTCCATTTAAATGAGCCAAATGTCTTATAAATACATCTAATTGCATATTTACAAATTTGACATCAGTCTACTTTAGTGAAGACACACTGAAAATTTAGATATTTTAAAAGTGACAGCTTCTGTGTGGTTTGGTATTCTGTGCATAGGAGGTCACAGCCGTAAAGCTCAACTAGATCTTTAATAATCTTTCAGGGAAAGAAACATGAAGTAATGTCTGGTACTTATTTGAAACCTTCCTTCATTGTGTGCCTGCTATGTGGGTTCTGTGCAGCCTTCTCGACAGTAGTTTTTTTCTCATCTTATGAAGCATTGAAGATTTCTGTCATTTTCATAAAAAGGTGACAGGCTTATAGTCACTGGGTATGTTTTCAATTTATTTTAATGCAACTCTGACACTCAATGGTACAATCAAAAGCAGTGATTACATTTTCCAACCCAAACTACTTTCCTCCAAACTATTATCTACAAAATATCTCAATAGACTTTTAGAGAAATCGTAAACATATGCATCAACTGTTATGACACATTTAAAGATTGGACTTAAATACCCTCTCTTTGCTCAGTGGACATTCAGAACAAAATTTAAGAGTAAAATCAAGGTATTTGCAGAAAAGTTTCAAAGTTTGGATTTATTTAAAGCATATTAACAGCAGTCACATATTATTCTGGAGAAATAAAGGATCATAGAATGGAATGTTCTCTTCTTCAAATTGTCAAAATCAGGTATTTTGCCTCAAAATTGAATTTTGCCTGCCAAAGACTGTGTATACAGTTAAAACCTTAACATGAGTGATACTAGAATTCTGCATGGCGTAGTCATCAGAGGTTTACATTACAAGATGACTACTGATGTGAACAGAATATCTGATTAATGAGGACTTTATAAGTCCATGAGGACAAGTCTCATTTACTCCATGTCCTGTACACCCTGGTAGTTATTATAATTGAAACAGGATCAATGTTATACTCTTTCCTGGATATGATATTCATAAATTCTGAGCCATTCCACATCATACTGAAGTACTGAGTGAATTTAAGAGGGTAGGTAGATATGCATGGATCAGATTTCTTTTTAGTAATTTTAAACACTCATCTCACCTTACTTTCATTGTTTCTGGAAAGCCTTTATTAGAAAAGAAGAAAAGCATAGATCTTTCGCCTTACGCTTCTGCAAAAAATGCCAGAGGAATATGAAATACGGTTGCTCTCACTTTTTTTTTTACTGTATAATGTCTGATAAAAACTTAAATACTTTTTTTGTAATTGTGCTGGATATTTTTAAGAATCAGAGTTTGAAGAGGTATTGAGTAGATTTTCAGCATTGCACAGCACACTAGCTACATCATAGGCTCATAAATAGATGAATTATTTCCTTGATTCTTGGATTGTAATGGCATTTTGGTGTGGTGTCCTTTTTGGCTGAAATGTAGGTAGGTGATTCTTTTTCTGATGAACTGTGAGGTAGGCAGTTGCTTTCTACTGATTCTCCTATTGATAGAAAAATAGTACCTCTGGGAATGTCAATTGGAATAATTTCCAGTCATTATGATACTTATTTTTCTTGGCATGTATTATTGAACATGCAGTTAAGGAATATTTTTTACACTTTTGGGTTTTTTTTTTTTTTGTTGTTGTGTAGCTGTAACACCTTTCCTTAGTATTTGAAGTGAATTGAATTTTAAATTTGAAGTAAAAAATTGGATTTAGCTGTAGCCAACCAATTCAGAATTGTACTTCAGAATTCTGCAATAATATGGGAAACTGCATATGAGATTTTACAGGGACTAGGTTAACATATATATAGTATCATCGACTGTTTGGGGTAGATTGCTCAGAAATTAGCAGCTGGAACTTAGTCTTTGAGTTTTGTTCTGAGAGATTGCAGTGGCTTCTTTCAGCAATATCTATTGCTTTCTTGTCATGGGTATGTACTACCTTCTTCTTTCACATATGCTCAAATACAATGTCTGTAGCTGTGGTTATCAGTAGATTGGTCGCTGGAAGTATTGAGAAAAAGAAGTAGGACAGATAAAAGTAGGACAGCTAAAGAATCTGGCAAGACATATTCATCATAGAGCTCCCTGATTGCACCATACAAAGTTTTTACTCCAATTATGCAGAACCACCTTTCTTTTCTACTTGAAGGGACTCGAGTTTGCTTTTGTGTAATAATGTCATTATCTTAATGACTGCAGCCTATAGTTTTCACTTCTTACACAGGCCAGAGTTCAACCAAGTCCTTTATCTGAGACCAATGTTGTAACCACCAGAGCAGAGTCTTCTGAGATAAATCTGCAGTATATTCTCATGGCACTGGTATACTACATATATGTTAAACAGTCTTTGATTCAGCAAATGTCTTTTTAGTGTGACAGCTGTCTCAGACCATTCATCTTTCAGTGGAATTACAAGTATTTTCTGTCTGTTCTGATGAATATTTAATCATCTCCTCAAATTGGAACACCTTCAACTAGAGAGCTTATAAACCTGCCTTAATTCAAGAACAGACTGTGACCAAAAGGTGAACATGAAATAAAACCATGTTTTATTTCTAAAACTCACCTCTTCCAACATGTAGAAACCATATTCTTCAGTAACTCCAAGCAAACTGAAACTGAGGCACAGCTTCTATGACAGTATTTTTCAATCACTTTATGTAGATTTCAAATAGTGTGGTTTTATTTATTTATTTAAGTTGCACTGAAAACTATTAATTTGGGGATTATAAACACTTAAGGTTTTGTATTTAGATAATTTTCAGAATCAAAGATGTACATGCAATAGGATTAAAATCAATGGTGAAATTACAGAAACAGGTCCATGTTGTTGTAAGTCTATCTACTTACTTCACCAGTTATTGTCCCATGGGGACTGTTCCCAGTGCTTCTATTCTACCTTTGTGATTTGCACTTTTTCTCCTTATTTGCATTACACTTTTTCCGTGGCACTGAACAATCATTATGCCTTGTGGAAATAGTCTATCTGCTATTGCCAGAATCCAAAGATTAGTATGCTAATAGAGACAGTGACCACTACACAACCAGGGAAACATGAATATATAGAGGGGAAAGGGCTGAAAAGCTCAAGTTCTGTGAAAACTCAAGATATGGTTTGGTTTTCATCAAATATTCATTTGATAAAACCTCAGTGATTTTTTTTTTCCTATTTTGGTCTTGCTTTTTGGGGCTATTGATGCATTTTATATTTTAATTCAGTAAAACATTTGACCAAATGGTCTGACTTCTACAGAGAGTATGAATTTGCAAAACAAAGGCCTAGTCTTAGTTCTCAAATATGAGAAGAAACAGCTGCTTCTGTAAAAAGATCCTGTAAGACATAGGTCACTTGTGTTTAAATCTCTCTTTTTACCTTGAGACACTTGATTGTGAAGTGAATGTATGAATGACTTGCATCAAAGACAATCCCTTGATGCTCTTTCTGTTTTGTTTCAAACATAAGCACTCCGAGAAAGTGGCTGTGGTCTTGTGAGTGGGACATTCACTTGAGAGGTGAAATATATAATTTTGATGTTGCAATGAATAATAAAGGTTCCTGGGTGCAGCATTAGCTAAAGAATCTGAAAGTACCATACACTGCTCCATAGTCTTTGCGCTATTTTTCAGGAAGATAAAGGTTCGTATTCCTTTAGCTACCTTCAACGGACCTCATTGTGGATTTTCTATATTTTGGATGAATGATGCATGCAGTATTATTAAAGTTCTTTTGCCTTGTCCTTCATTTTGTGTGTTTAGTTTGATTGATTTTTTTCCTTCTCACAACTAGGTGACCTCAGTACAAATTTCTGCATAATTTTTAATCAATGAAAGTGTATTTTCTCAGCAAGTAAGCTATGACATTTTCTTCCTGCTATAGAAACATAAATTTTGTCTCTCTTTCAATACACTTCACAAGCTGAAAAGAAGCTAGAGTGTTTTTTAAGTGAGCTTGAATTCTGTTAATTAAATTTCTGTTCTACATTTGAATTTTGCTAAAGCCCTCTGATCTCATGTTTTAATGTGGGCTCATCTTTGTCCCCTACTTTTCAGATCATTAATGCATATGAACGTAGTGGCATCACACAAGCTAGAAGATAAATGAAATAAAACATAGCATTTATATTTTTAAATAGTATCTGACAATGATCATGTTTAGAGGAACAGCCCAAAATAAGAATAAAACGGTTATACTGGGGCTCAGAGAACTTTTTGTAGTGTGGAGACTCCTTCCCATACTGTCTGTAGGTGAATATTTCTGAATTACAGAAATCATGAGAAATGTCTCATTTATCTTTTGCCTCACATAAAAGTTTTTCATTACAGCTGAAAAAAGAATTGATATTTGATGAGCTTAATCTCTCTGACAGTACACTGCAAATATATAGTGGTTTATATTTATGGGAGTGCAATACATTTTAGGTGAATTGCTTTCCTACTGCATTGCATTATTTGTTCATGTAAATGCTTTACACATCTCGCAGTTAATGAGATGATGAATAGTTTGAGACTGCTAAACCTTAAGGTCATGGCATATAATTTAGGTTCATCTATGTTATCTTAAGTGAAAAACAATGAAAACATAGGATTGGGAAATGGCATTGGTCTCATTTAGTGTGCAAAGAAACGTCCTTTAGGTGCCTTCTTTCAAGTAGATTTTGATTCTCTGCATTCTACTGAAGAAGCTTGAATTGACATCATCAAATACAATATATTAGACCAGACGTCCAAGAGTAACCCTGCTACCACTGAAAATGTGTAAAGAAAGTAACTTTACAAATTTGTTAGTGTTATATAAGCAGTTTTACATATATCTGCTTTTATTTCCATTTGTCTTAATGGCTTTTCATTCAAGGTATGCATTTCTGTGGTATGTAATTTTCATCTTCTAGTCAGCATCTTTTATTCACTTGCTGGCTAACCCATCTTGACCTCAAATTTAAATTTCATTTTTCTCTTGAAATGTCAAGACTTACATATGGTAATGAGCAGGAAATTCCCCTCTCCAAGAATTTGTGACTTGTTTTCTGCAAAGTCTTTGTAGTCCCAATTGGGCATTTATATTAATTAACTAGACATGAATGACAATGATGTGAGTGACTTTATCATAGTTACTGTAGCTATTCAGAATATAACTCCATAGTGCATCTGTAAATAATATGGAAAAAGAAGCATAAAATAAATATGTAACTGGCCCTCATTCTTTCCAAGCCAAAATTTTGGCAATACTTGTCAAATCTGAATGTCCAGAAATTTCATTTAATCTTTCTCAAGTTTTCAAGGCTTTATTACATGAAAATTAATCCTTTTGTTGCCTTTAGAAATCACATTTTCTCTGTAACTACAAAGAGTGATTAAAATTATAGTTCTTATCTAATTATTGAACTCTGGGAGCTTTCATAGAAACACCAAATATCAAAGGACTTGAGAAGATGCTGTAGGAGCCGTGCTTGCTTCACTGTGCAATAGGGTACTGAAATTGAGGCCCATTGTTAGCAATCTCAACTGCAAATTATGCAAGAAGGAATACAAAACCAGTGAACATCCTTTCTTGAATCAGTGTCACCTTTTACTGACAAGGATGATGGAAAAGGCAAGACAGCTGATAAAATGAAATAGAATTAACTGATGCAGAAAGTAGTACATGTCAGCTTAGACTGCTTTTTGTTTCTCTTCAAGTTATGAAAGCAGTGATGATTTTCCAAAATTAAAACAACATTTAATGCACTAGTGATCTCTGATCTTCCTGCAACTCTGGAAAACTCATTTCCTTTGATGGTGATGGCAGTGCAATATCTATAATTGTGACTGAAATGCTAGGGAAATATTATATCATTTTATTAGTAAATAATGTATGTACAGTATTATACCTGTTCTCCAGTAAATTATAAGGCTCCTTTATTAAAATGAAATAACAATTTCACAGAAACAACATTCTAAACCTTTCTATCTGTCCATTTATCTTTAGAAGATAAATTTTCTGCTGTTTTTCTTTTATGGCTCTTCCTATATTCTACTAGCTAATTCTCATTCTTACCTAAAGAGTCTTTCAAGCCTTGCATATTTAGAGAATAATGCTCTCTTAGTGTAGGAGGTGCATGGAAAGCCTTTCTAAGACAGCACTGAAAGAATTGTAGTGGACTCTCCTACGTTACTCAATTTAGATTGTTATTGGTAGCAGAATAGGCATTACTCAGGTTAGTTGCCAGACTGTTCCAATTATTATGAAATGAAGAACAACAACAACAAAAAGAACTCTGTTCCATAATAAGTACTACAAACGTTGGCCATAACCCCAGCTTTTAAAACGACACATGCAATCCCGAACATCCTTGTGTCTAATACTAATGCTGTTAATGCAATGGCTGTGAAACTAGAATGACATAGCCTTCCTTACTAACAAAATAAAAATAAATATTTTTACTATTCCATTGAGCATGCATAAGAATGCAAATGCAGAATTTGTTATAAACAGTTAATCCTATTGTAAATATGGTAGCATCTAAGGATTTTCTTGGCCAAATCTGTATTAGAGACCAAAAAACCTCTTGAATAATATATAATTTACTCTTAAAATCTTCTGATTTAAGAACCCTTTATGTTGCTAGGCTGGAATAAAAAAAAATAACCTAATTATAAATAGAACCTTTATATATATATTTTTTTTTTTTCATAAAGAAGTCAACGGAAATGTACTTGGGCTTGGTCCTTAACTCAAATCCTGCCTGCTAGGACATGAAAAAGCAAGTGTTTTCGCTCTGGACTAGACAACATGGTGGGATGGACAGAGCAGGTCCTTGCTGGCCAGGGCTTGTCCTACCTCCAGTCAGTAATTTTTTAGGCTTTCTCTTTTGGCCTGACATTCACCTAAAAGCATCAACCTACGCATCTTAAAAGTGTGGTTATTGGTAGCTTGGTGACCAGATTCAGTAAAAAAAGGTCAATAATCCAATGGCTGAGAATGGCAGGTATGAAGTCGGTAGTGATCAGTTTGACAGTTTTACAATGAGTTGTACTTTCCTTCAACAGTAGAGTTGCTTGTAGATTAGGTAGTATTCAGTATGAAAAAAAGATAGCAAAGCTCTTTAATTTTCTGCTTTGAAAGACAAGGGTTTTACTGTTTCACAAAAGGAACAATTAATTGAATAATTTGAAGTAATTTGTTCTGTACTCTATGGGCTAAATTATGGGGGTGTACTGAAGGCAGCTGTTATCTGATTTTGGCACACAAGCTGTCATTTTCTTTGCTGTGGTGTCATGGTAGGAATAATGTCCCTGAAATGCAGATCAGAACTTGTTTGAGGACCTTGTGAGTGACAAGTCCCTTTCAAAATGTCGTTGAGATTTGCTGAGGGTCTGAGAATGATTTTCAGATTAATCACAGACAAAAGGGCATCTTATCCAAGTGTAAAATAATGATGATAACTATCTACTTCCTCATGAGATTTTAGGGCTGCATCTACATTAACAAATACTTTATTTCCACAGAAGTGATTCTGTAGACAAAAACTGTTGTTGTTGAAAGCATGATGTCCACGTTACAATCACTTAATGGACAAAGAGATTGTTTTTCATTAGCTCTTGTCCTGTGAACTGAACACCCCTAAGCTGTCAGAGTGCACTAGGTACACTCTCACACTCATCACCTACTTTACATTCATCTAAAAGGGATTAATTTTGCATTCTCCAGAATCATTCCATGTTGTGATCCAGATCATGGCAAATGGAGATAACTTGAAAATTTGTTTGAAAAGTGAAGTCCAATTCCCAACTGAAATGCCAATATAAATGCATCTAATAGGAGTGTCTGATTCATAGAATTGCTTTGTTTGGAAGAGACATTTAAAATCATTGAGTTCAACCAATAACCTGACACTGCCAAGCCCACCACTAAACCATATCCCTCAGCACCTCATCTATGCAGCTTTTAAATATTTCCAAGGATGGTAACTCCATCACCTCTCTGGGTAGCATGTTCCAGTGTCTAACTGCCCTTTCAGTGAAAGAGTTCTTCCTAATACCCGATCTAAACCTTCCCTGGTGCAACTTGAGGCCATTTTGTCTTGTCCTATAACCTGTTACTTGGCAAAACAGGCTGAGCTCCACCTCACTACAGCCTCTTTTCAGGTAGTTGAAAAGCGTGATTGTGTCTCCCCTCACCCTCTTTTTCTCCAGGCTAGATAACCCCAGTTCTCTCAGCACTCCTCATAAGACTTGTGCTTCAGAACCTTCACCAGCTTTGTTGCCCGTTACTGGACACGCTCCAGCACCTCAGTGTCCTTCTTGTAGCGCGAGGCCTAAAACTGAACACAGTATTTGAGGTGCGGCTTCATCAGTGCAGGAGGACCATCACTTCCCTGGTCTTGCTAGCCACACTATTTCTGATACAAGCCAGGATGCCATTGGCTTTCTTGGCCACCTGGGTACACTGCTGGTTCATGTCCAGATGGCTGTTGAAGAACGCCCCAAGGTCCTTTTCCTCTTGACAGCTTTCTAGCCACTCTTCCCTGAGCATGTAACAGTACATGGGGTTATTGTTGTCAAGTGCCAAGGCACTAGTAGAAGAGAACACTATTTATTGATTTGTATTGTCACACAACCTCCTGTTGTGCCATACCTGCAAATCCCAATCTTGCAGCAGAAAGCTGGGTATAGACTTTTAGGAAATGCCTAAAAGTGACTGGCTATTTGATGAGCTCTTGGCCATATTAAGATAAGCAAGGCTGGCATAGCACATGCCAAAGTGAGTGCATTGTTTCTGGAGGTACAGTTGCTGGGGTGAAATCAGTATTGGATGGTCTACATGACTCTTACGTAGCTGCTGGTACCCTTCAAAAGAGGGTGTTTGAAAAGGAGCTGGGAAAATAATTTGATTTTTCAAGGAAGATTGGATATCATTTAGATACTTCAGCCATCATTAAGCAAATCCTGACCTCAACTGAATCATCAGGGGAATATTTTTTTTTCCAGAATGAGACAATTCTTCATAATTTTTTACTGTTTCAGAACACTGATGAGGAAATAAAGACTGAGAGGAGGTTTCAAAATTATATGCCATATAGCATGGTTCTCAAGACAGATATTATAGTCTGTGTGACAGATTAGATAGGAATTGACCTTCCACAGCCAGAACCTTACAATATTTGATAAAACTCTATGCATAGACAGAAAAGCCACTGTACATTTCTATGGCCAAATTAAAAATTCAGATTTTCATTGTATGCTTACTTGGGCATACCTCTGCTCAGTAGAAGACTCTGTATCTGGAGAAGCTACTGGAACTGATGATCTGCTTCCCATCTGGTAGATGAATTTTGTGCATCCTGGCTTCTTTATTCAGCGTCTGTTGGAGTGAAAGAAGACTTATGTACAAGCTAAGGAATATATATTTGCATTATATAGCAGATCCATTTTGGAAGAGCCAGGTCTAACTTTGGTCTCACTCTATTATATTTTTCCTGGAAGTAGTGCCTAAGATGACTGTGACAACTGAGCATGTGTTAGGACTTTACATTAGAAGTGTGAAGCAATGTGTTCCAACCAGAACACCTGAACCTGATGTTTCAACCAGGTTTACTCCCAGATGACAGCTCTCCTAAAGCTATTTTGATCATTGCACAAGCAAGCTTCCTGTTTTTCTGTGATTTGAGAAACCTGTCATTTCTTATTTACACTTGAACCCATGCCATCAAGTGTGAATCCAAATATGTAGGAATCAGGTATAAAACATAGATTGGGCTCAGACCTTCCTATTATTTGTCAGAAGTGCTATTATGGCTATTGACAGATATAATTGTCCTTAAAATAGCAGGGGAGAACTTAGTCTGAATCTTTCTTCCCTGTTCATCTGCAGAGGTCTGTCACTGTTATTTGCCAGAAGAATTCTTTGGAAAAACTAAATTCAACCTTCAGTAGGGACGTTATACAGTGGAATCTGAATGGCTCATGTGAACATACTAAATTTCAGTTCTGGCAAGATTGTATAATACAGTTGTAGCCCTTCATCCATATACTTATATCCATGTAAGAATCCCAGAATTAGTCCTCCAGTATTGCTTGAAAAACATTAGGTTTGAGATGGCAGTCACTTTAAATGCATATAGTAATATCAGAAAAAATTAAATTCCTGTGTTCACACTCTTAAAATACTTCAAATGGTCCTGTTCCTTCTGTTTTTGTCTTAAAATGCTAAATTAATTTTTGAAAGTACATAGTTTTTGTTTTCTGCCTTTGGACTCTTACAGGAAACAAGTCTTTTTTGTATCTTGACAATTGTGGTGCTTGCCAGTTTTATGTTTCCATGTTACGTCGATGTTAAAACCATGATGTCAATAGGAAGATTTTCAATTTAAAGCCAGATTGACAGAAAAGAGAGTGAGTTCTAAAAATGTGAAGGAGTCTTAATCATGGAATAGTCACTTTTGCTCAGCAATATGACTTTAATTCACTGAAGTTAGTAAAAAAACAATTTTAGTACTGAATGCTCTTCCAATACAGTACTGTGACTGGGTCATCTTAAATTTTATGACACAGAGAAAGCAATTATGCCTTGAAGATGTTGAAAAGTAAGGAGGAATAGTCATCTTAGTTATGTTCAGTATCATGGCCAATTTTTGGATGGAACCCAGTGTGTGTACAGTTCATTAATGAGGAGCCTCACAGATTTGGGGTTTTTGTGTGGGTTTTTTTTTTTTTTTCTGCACATGAGGTATCACAAAGAAAAATTCTGTGTCCATTGGGCTTTTTTATTTGAGGAGAGTGAAATTATGTGGAAAAAAACCCACTAAAGTAATGCACTTGGAAAGAACTTGCTTATAGTTTTCTTCGTGAAAAAGTAGTACTTGACTTCCTGTACTAATGTACAAAAAAGAAATCATGATGTTGATATAGAGACTGGAAGAGGCTTCCTGATCACTGAGCTGAGTGTCCTGATCCTGCTTGCTAATAAAATATCACAAAATCCATTTCTTATGGATATGTTTCTTGCTCTCGTTGGGTTTACTTTCCTTGATTTCTCTGTTTCCCTTCAGCCTTGCTTTGCCCCACAAGCCAAGCTTTTTCAAACTCCCTGTGACCATATAGTCCCCATATGGTTCATGGGTTCAGTTTTTCATTTGTGAAGATGGTTGGCCAGAAACATATGGATTATTCTGAATAATAGTTTAAAATAATTCATACTTGTCATTCTGTGTCTTTATTAGGAAGTTATCATTTAATAATTTATAGAATTTGCCTTTTTCACAGCGATCTCACATCTTATGGATACCAATGTGCTTTTAGTCATCAAATAAAATAAACTAGTTGCTTTTCCCATGTTTTCTCAAATGATGAATTTCCAAGTTGTAGCAGAAATGCTATTAATCCCTGATACTCCCTTTCAGTACCATGTGCTGTTATCCCACCTGGATCCACCTTTCAATTCTTGTAGTAATCCACAGAGTCTTTGGTGTATTGTGTAAATTCCAGAGTGACACTGTAGAAAATACTTTATCTAAATCCAGATAAATTATACCTACTTCATTTCTTTGTCTGGAAAATCAGTTATCTTATTGAAAAAGCTGTCAAGTTAGTCTAGCACAGTCTAGCTCTGGTAGCAGTAGTACATTTTATCCTACGTTCTATTTACTTCTCTGTCTCTAATTTATCTTTTTCTTCAAAGTCAGTGCTAAGCTCTTGCTAACTGAAGAGGTCAAGCTAATAGGCTTATGCTTGCCCAGATCACTTTCATCTTTGCTTTTAAACACGGGCACTTCAGTTGCCATTCTCCACTAATATTTGATGCTTTCTCTGCCTTGGTAGATTTAGCGGCTTATCTCTGCCACTGCAATGGCCTTTATGAAATCACAGTATACCTAGTGATTCAGGTCTCAGTGAGACATTTTGTTCAAAGCCCATTGAACTTTTTTTTTTTTCCAGTTAAACTATTCAGTGGTTAGTGAAATGCCAATAAAGAAAATTTAAATAGCCAACTCCAAGATGATCACGTGTAAGATACATGCAAATACTACTATTGGGATGATTAAGTAAATAGATAGTAACCCCTACAACTTAAAACTCCCTTAAACACAGAAACTAGGAGAAAGAGTTTAAAATGGCTTCATAATATCAGATAAAATTATGTGAATTGAATTGGAGCCTAAGTACCTGCTAATACTGAACACTTAACTGTGCGAGCTTATATCACAAGGGTATAGGACAACATTGAGCAGGTTAAAGACATTAGAATATATTGGATGTTTAAATATTCTGTAACTGTAATGTTTTGTATTGTCACTTAAAAACACAATAAGTGGCATGTGCAGATCTGTCATGGTTCAGGCCTACTTGGCAATGAAGCTCCACAGACTCTCTTGCTCATTTCACCCCCATACACTCCCACCTTACTTAGGATGATGGAGGCCTCAGTGAGATGGAAGAAAAAAAGAGATAACCAAGGATCTTGGTTCAGAATCCATTCTGTGATTCTGTAACCTTGTGGACTGAGACAAGGGCAGGAAGGGCTCACTGCCAACTATGGTTCCAGGCGAAACAGGTTTGAATACTCGACTTAGAGAGGAAAGTAAGAGCTGTTTATTCTACCACCAACTAGAAACAGAATAGACAGCAAAACCAGAGCACGATGATGAGAAAAATACAACCAGCATTTTAATATCTTCCTCCCCCATCCCTCCTTTCTTNTAGACAGCAAAACCAGAGCACGATGATGAGAAAAATACAACCAGCATTTTAATATCTTCCTCCCCCATCCCTCCTTTCTTCCCAGGCTCAGCTCACTGCTCTCAATATCTCTACCTTCTCCCCTCTCAATTCCTCACAGATGGTCTCTGTCACTTCTTTCTTCACTGAGGAGGACTCCTTCTCCCCTTTTTTCCCTGCTCCAACCTGGGGTCCGTCCATGGGACACAGTCCTTAATGAACTTTCCTGGTGTGGGATCTTCCCAACATCTACAGCTTCTGCTCACAATCTCCTCCAGCATGGGACTCCTCTGTGGCCAGCATCATTCCGGGCACCTTCTTCAGCTCTAGAAGTGGATCTGACTTAGTGCCAGGGAAAGTTTTGAGCAACTTCTTATAGGAGCCATCTTTACAGCCCTTTCCCTGTTACTAGAAACAGTTCCACAAAAACTCGTGTCAAAGTGTAATGCTAGATTATTACTATTAGTTTCATAATCTCATAAATACATAGAAATGCAGAAACTAACCCTACAAAAACTCATGATATCTTCTTTCAGTGTACTTAGTAATGTGTCAGCATCAATTTTCATCAGGTGGACACCCTTTTGCTGGTCCTGATAAAATGACCAAGAAAAAACCATGTATACAGTTAAATAAATCTGTGTTTTTAAAATTAAAGCTGGCTAGGAAGACAGTACGCTTCTTGTTTACCCTTTCTTTACTCTTTACTTTCTGTATTACTTTCAGCTAGCTGTTGGATCTGAAAATTAATGAAGGTGAAAAATACAGTCAATTGTACCTACAAAGAACTGGTGTTAATCTGAAGCAGGAGAGATTAACAGTGATAGCAGTTTACAGGGAGGGCAATTTATCAGTGTCATCTAAGTTTTCAAGGTGATATCATCACAACCATACATATCGTTTTGGAGGAAAAAAGTTGTACCCATAACCTCTCAGATTTTCTAGCTGTGAGGCATGTAGCTAGGTGGCTAAAGCATTTTATACCTCTGGCAATTTAAGAATTCA
Source organism: Urocolius indicus (assembly GCA_013401255.1). Classification (NCBI taxonomy): domain Eukaryota; kingdom Metazoa; phylum Chordata; class Aves; order Coliiformes; family Coliidae; genus Urocolius; species Urocolius indicus. The sequence goes on from WBNH01009065.1 coordinate 135,353, forward strand.
TACTTTTCAGATTTTGGAAACAACAATATGTATGTAAATTTCATATCCAAGCACTATGAGATACTGTTGGCAAATGTAATTACCTGTATGTGCATCTGTCTCCAGTTTACTGCTACTGGGAAACTAATTGCACTGAGCAAAGAAAAATGCTTTTTTGTTTATTATATATCTACATATATTCCATACATTTTTTATTTTTCAGATATTTGAGATTTTTTTTTTCCTTGAAATTGTCTCTGCTTGTAACAGCTCACTCGCTAATCATTTTTCAAGAACTCACGTTGTGTACATAGATGTTTGGGAAAGTATATGGTTAAATTTAAGTATGTGCTTAAGTCACACTGATTTAAGTCAAAGACAAGTGTGGGCATGCATGTCAATCATATGCTTAAGTACTTTCAGGAAGAAGAATTCATTTGCCTCAGTGTCTTAAGTCTTTACACAGTAGCCTTTCAAAAGCCCTCCTTGTGGCATTAAGCCTAAAATTCTTCAATCTGCTTCCACTGGTACACTTCAGCTGAAACTAAAAATGACAACCTTACTGTATTGATCTGCCAACAATGCTGTAACTATTTCTGAATATTTCTCATTAGCAGGGCTAAGCTCTCCAGGGCTACTTACTCTGCTACTAGAACATCCCCATTGGTAAATTACAATGTTTTGAGAAAAACCCGAACAACAAAACCTACCCCTCTTGCTTTACATACAGAGATTTCCCATACGACTCTTATTTAAGACCTGCATGCTTTGCTAGGCTAAATGCCTATTCCCTTTCTTTCCTTGCTCACATAGATCAAAGAAGGTAGCTTATGAGAACAGGCCTGTGTTTTTCCCTCAGCTTCATTTCAGAATCAGAATGCACTTTGTGTCTGTTACAGGCTGTGATGTATAAAGCAGAAAGAAGATTGATTTTCACAACCTACCTTGTACCTGAAGTAATGAGAGTGGCAAATTACTTGCTCACTGAGCAAACATGACAGGAATGTCATAGAGGGAATTTATATATATGCAAACACATGAGGGTCACATCAGTGTTACTTTAACAAAGTGACCTTATCCACTAGAGGGGCATTTTTAAATCTGCATTAGCTTACACAGGAAAGACTAAATAAAACTGCAAATACCTGCATTGCGTGCAATGTAGAAACTAACACAACTAATAAATAATGTAGGATTCTACACAGTAAGGAACATAATTTAAATGGCTGCATTATTTCTGTACAAGAGACTAGGGGTCAGAAGTGATTTCTCTTACTCATTTAGAGTGTCTCTGAAGTAACATAGTATTTCTCAGAAAAAGAAAAGTGAATGTGGGACAAATTTTCTATCTGTTTTTGTCTCAAGCATTTTATCAGGATTCAGCAGAGGAACAGATTTATGCTTCACTTTATGAGCATTTCCATTCACAGGGAGTGTGTGTGTGTTTGCAGAAGACAAATGGATCTCACTGACGCTGAAAGTTTCTATATATGTAAAGGAGGAACAACAGCTTATGTTTGTAACGAAAAGAAAGAAAAGGAGCAACAGAGAAAAATTCTGTTACTACCAGGGAACATGAGAATTGTATAGGCTCTTCAGGGAAGAATGAAAGCTGTTATTTCCTTACCTTTTTTTTCTCCTCAACAATGAAGATTACATGAGGTTACACTTCACTTAAAACAGAAAAGCCAGGCAATTTAGTGCTGGCCATACAATGTAAGGTAATTCCTATGTGATTCTCCTCTATTTCTGAACTGTTAGAAGAGCAGCTGATCTCAAGCCCAGAAGCAAAGAAGGAAGAAAGCAGAAGATCAAAAGCTAAAGGATGCTACATTACTGCAGTGAAATTGAAAATACACATCTCCATGTGGCAGTTTTAGTACAGCTGAATAGTTGGAGCTGCTGCTGAGAGGGGATGACATTGAGGTGGACCAGGGATGAGGAGAGTCTATACAACATATTAGTATGTTCAGTTTGTTTCTGATGAGTCATAAAGATTAGGGAAAAATTATTTCTGCTGACACAGCAGTTTCACCCCGAGGAAAAAAACCTTGCCACTTATAACCTATTTTTTATCACTAATCACCAAGACAATCTGGTCTGTTTATGAGTCCATGATATCAGACTGGTGGTGATGTCATGGAGTGTGCTTCAGGGAAAGGAATTCTTGTGGAACAAAAGTAACAAATATTATGAATTTATTCATTGTGTTATGTTGTCAGTAAAGAGCTGTTCATGGAAAGAGTCCTCTCACACTCAGATACTACCTGTTTGAATTACATAAGTGACATATTTTTGGTTTATTTTGAATATGTCTCTGGAACCACAAAGGGTTTTTCCTCACCTCTAAGCACATTGAATAATGAACTCAAACATGGCAACCTTTAATATCCTTTTTTTTGCATTATTGTTGAGAATTCCTTGAGGTTTTTTTTTCCAGTATGCTTAGGTTAGAAACTGGGGAAAACTTTTGTTATATAGTTTGTATTTTTTGAGTAAAATTCGTCTTCAAATATAGACATCTCCTAGAGCATGGCTATTTTGATCACCTTTGGCTTATGTGGCATTATTAAAGGCTGTAAAGATCACATAGAGGGAGAGGATCTGCAGACAAGAAGGTAAATAGAAAAGGAAAAGGTCTCCCAGAGAAAACCATTCAGGTTAATAGCTATAGTTTGTCTGTGGAGCTCTGCATCACCTCTAGTAAAAGTAGACCTCATTTCGAAGCTCATTTGTTCTATTTAACACATCCTGTTATGTCAGTGTAATAACAGTACAGTAATGGACTGAATTTTATTTCCTGGATGCACTTACTTGACATGCATCAGGGTTGCAAGAGGCTAATGTTTCAGAGCTGAGGTCAAATGCTATCTAGTTCCAGTGTCTTCTCAGGGCTATATCATGGACTATTCTGCAAATCTACAAGAAATAACCAGCATCACAGTTTCTGAGCTGAGGTGATAATGCATGCACTCAAGATACTAAGCATATCTCATGGCCTCTCCTTGTTATCTAGCTATTTGCCTGCTTTGCTGATGAGATGCATCTATACCAACCCCCTGAGTTTATTTGGTTACAAACCTTTCATTTTTTTTTATTTCTAAGGCTGTATTGCTACAGTGTAGCTTCTGTGTGTGTAGCAGGACTACTGGAAGCAGAGTGCTTTGTACTTTATCCTTTTGCAGCTGCTCATCTGTCCTTTCACTCACCATTGTGAGTGGTCAATGTACACAAATGCAGGTCTAGTGTTATGCTAGAGATTGAGTTTGAAACAACGACATCTTCCAGCTTTTTTGTCTCTGAGCTGCTGTATGTTATGAATGCTTTAACTGATGAGATATGTTTTCTATACTTTTGCTGATGGCCTCTGAACTATTACTCCCAAGCTAGACCTGCTAATTGCACTGACTTTTCAGTTAATGGTACCTCCTATGGGACAAAGTCGTGATTTTTGTCCTTCTAAAGGTGAATACCACAAATAACTAAGGCAGAACAGTGTAATAGGCTTGTGGTTCAGGAGCAGTGTATTGTTTTTCTCATGATTGGAAAATCTGGAAATGGCATCAAGCCCAGATTTTCTGCATCAAAGCTGAAACCCTTCCTTTACTTTGCAGAATGGTCTCTTCTATATTCAGCTCTTTGGTGTGCTGGCCTGTGGGCAGAGGTTTGTATCTTCATTCTGCCACCTATCCTGAGGGACTGCTGTTTACAGGCAGATAGGTTGTTTTTTCTCTCTTTCCCCCTGGTGCTGCTGTTTTTCCTTCTGCATTTGCATTTTCTGCTGGGCATTTTTTGCCAGCCTCACAACACTGCAAGTGAATCTGGCACCAGCAGGGTACAGCAAGGAACTGCATTAGAGTCAACTTTGCTTAATGGTACAAGTCCCACTGGATTTTGAGCAGCATTAGGTAGGTGAGGAAAAAAAAAAAAAATTTAATGAGAGATAACTTGGCACCAGCATCATAACAGGTGAGAATGAGAATCCAGGAATGAAAGAGTTAATTCATACTCTGTTCACAGAGGTAGCTATTGAAGAGCATATGCTGAATATGCATTCCAGTCTCAATTATTGTTCTTCTTTATAGTGACAAGTAATCTATTTCCCTTTGGTTTTGAGTGCTTCATAAACCTGGAGCTGAAGATGAATATGCAGTTTACACTCCAAAGGCACTTGAGTAAGTGTTAAGAATAAGTGTAAGAAGACAGAACTCAGTGTTCACAGCACACTGTGACCTCCAGTGTGATTATTAATCAGTCAGGTGTTCGGGGGCACATCCAGCATCCTAGATATAGCACTTGGTTACTTCTACTTCTCTTTTCCCCTGATAAATGTGATATCTGAACCTCTGAGAAACACGCTGTAGGTGTGTGACTTCTGCCAAAGGATGCTGCATTCTGTTTGCTCTGAATTCAGATTTCAGAAGGTTTTGTACGCACCTCAATGGGTTCTTCATTTGACTCATAGTGTTTTATTACACACAGTCCAGTTTGGAAACTTAGTGGTGCTTAACAACATCTAATCAATCTGTAGAGCAAGATTGGCAATTCTGGGGAAAGTAATCTGGTTACAAGTCTGGAAATAATGAGTGGAATTATGGTGTGTGTGTGGGGGTTACCTTATCCGCATATAGTGTGTTCTGTTAGAAGGCAATTTGCTCACAGGAAAAGGATTACTTTGAAGGAATGGAAAGAAATCTGGAACTTTGAACAGGCTACTGGTTAGTTCTATATGAGAGCAGTCTGCCTTTCACAGAGTTTTGATTGCTCAAGATAATGTTGTAGATCAACAGAGCAAGAGAAATGCTCTTAAAGTCCTTTGGGATTCTTATGAACATAATAAGAGACAAATATGCAACCATACTGAAGCAATGCATTTTTTTTCTGCTTGGAAAAGTGCACCAGTTCCAGACATTACAAAACAGCAGTAATTTTGTTCAAGGGAAGTTAAATTTGCAGCTTTTCTAGTATAAGTGATTGGAAATAGGCATCATTGCCCTATTGACCTATCAGCAGAAACATGACCATCGTGCAGAGCTGGCTGTTTCTTAGCCATTTCCCTAGGGCTCTTCTACAGAAAATGAAAAGTGAGAGGAGGTTTCATTATTATACCTCTTGCCACTTTCTGCACAACTGTAAACCTTAAGCACTAGAACCTGCATTCCCAAACTTGTCTTTTTGACAGGTGGAGAGGTATTTTGTCTTTGGAGGAAGTTATTGAGAAATAAGTTGTGCGTTACCTTGTCCTAGAACCACCACGGTGGCTTGCTGTCACAGTGAAAACATCACTGAGCAAGATGAGGGTAGCAGTGTGCAATTTCCTTGGTACAGTAAATCAAATCTTTTCATTACCTGAAGATAGGCAGGAGACAGAATAACAAATCCACCCTGCTTGAGTCCGTGTTTCCAAACCATTTGTGTCTTCCTAACGGTATTTTTCTGTAGGATGGCTGGTACATGTGCTGCACGTCTATTCAAATCTGTGGTCACCTTATGGTTTGAGGGAACAATCCAAAAAGAGTTGCAATTCCAAAAAGCAAAAACTGCACTGCATGTCCAGAGAGAACCACATTGACCATGATTGACCCCAAGCACACTAGTGGAACTGCTCTGTTCATAAAAATCTGCTACATAGCTGCATGGATTCATCCTTCTTGCCAGCTTTGGAGTCTGATGTGGTTATGGACAGTGTTTGTGCTTTGACAAAAATGTGATGAGTGGAGGTGTTGAATTCTCCTAGTACTGTCTAGGGAGAGGGATTATACTGATGCTCTATACAATGTATTTCATTTAGAGCTAAGCAGAATTTAAGATTTGAGGGTCATCAGACACTTAGAAAAGTTTCTTGAACTCTCCTTAAATGAAGGCAAAAAAAGAGCAGGCTTTTTAAAGAAGTCTTAAATGATTATTTTTATGTATTTTTGTTTTCAGGATGAATAAGAGATATTTACAGAAAGCAACAAAAGGAAAACTGCTAATAATAATATTTGTCGTAACGCTGTGGGGGAAATTAGCATCTGGAGCAAATCATCATAAAGGTAAGAAATTCTGTTCTATTATACTGTAGTATCTTTAGCCTCTGTCAACAAATTCAGAACTGTACAGTTTATGTGGCCTTTTTTTTCCAGATCTGTGTCTCCTGGTATTGGTTCACTAATCGGTATCAAAATAAGAGAGTTTCAATGGATAGAGTTTGATTAATTTATTGAGAATTGAAGTGTTTCATCCCATTTTCTGCATTCTCTGATTCTGGGTCACTTTGTAATGATGCTACAGTGAAAAGATGATAAAGAAATGGTAAAGTAAAAACAAAGTAATGAATACTGCTTAGTTCACAAAAATAGATACCATCAGATATCACATATGTGTGCTACAAATTAATTCAGGGAATGAGCCTTAGAAAGAAACAATTTTTACTAACATGTATGCTGCTACTATGTGCAGTTATGTGCCAAAGCTGACTTAATATGTGCTGATTCTGATTGTTTCATCTCCAAAAAAAGACCATTGTTTTGCAATATTATCTGCCTTCTGTGCCTCATTGTTAACACTGGACCAGGAACTTTAGTATCATGTGACAATGTGAGAATTGTTCCCTCTTGGTCATCCCAGCCCTTAACAGACCAGCAGAAGCTGCAGTGGTTCATTGAAGCTTGTAAAAAGGTCTCCTTTTGTGTGTATTTCTGTAGACTCCTAATGCAAGGAACAAGCTCACTGCATTCCTGTACTGATAGTCTTCCTATAGTCTAATACAACTTGAAATGTGATCTGCAGTATAATATTATTTTAAAGTCCGCTTCTCATCTTCATATAGTGCTTGTTGGTTGTTTATCTGCTTATTAAAGATCTAAACTACGAGTGGGATGTGAACATTACTGAGAGCTAAGGAGTTAAATACTGGGGAAGGATTCCAACAAAACCAGTCAGTTTATGTTCACGTACACTTTTTCGTGTTTCTTCTGATGATAGGATTTCATGAGCAGTTCAATACTGCTAGATATTTTTCTGCTCTGTGAAGATATCTTTCTTCAAAATACCTCACTGGTTAAGAACTTCAGGAAGCAGAGGCACTTTCTGCAGTCTTTTGTGAGCTGCAATTTGGCTGCAGACAAAACAGAATCTGATGTGGTCCTGCAGGCCACCAAAGACGGGCATCATGCCAGACAGGAATCATGCTGATACCCTTTCCTTAGTCTTGGTTCCTTCTCCAAAGCAGAATATGAATTTGTGCTGTGGCTTCCCAGTTTATTTGTGTGTTGGAAAAGAGCCAAGATAGCCTAGATTCAGAATTCTTTGGTCTTTGATTATCTTAAAAAAAAAAAAAAAATTAAAAAGCACATCTCAGGATCTTTTTGATCCATCCACAAAAGCTGGTCAAGCTGTGTTTGCCTCAGTTCAGTTCAAACTTTGTTAAAGTGTGCTTGCATCTGTTTTTTTTTTTTAAAAAAAAAACTTTTAAGTAAAATTTGTCATCAGGTATTTCATGGAAACAAATTATATTCCTAAAAACTATTTTGGGAATTAGGGCTTCATAGTTCAGAATCAAATGATCTCCCACCAATTTTAGCTTTCAAATATGTTCATGTAAGGGAAACCCCATCAGAGCTACACCATGTTATATCAACTACCTGTACAGTACTTGGTGTTTGAGCCTCAGCCTTAGAGCAAAAAGAACTAAATAAATATTGTATTTGGTGTTTTGAGATAAAATATATATGCATGAGCCCCCTGCAACATCAGGTTATTAGCTACAGGGATTTTTGTATAGTCCTGAAAATTAACAAAAAACCAAAAAAACAAACCCAAAACTTTGTGGGTTTTTTTATTTAAGTTGAAATGTTTTGCTCCTTTAGCAACATATATGGAATCTTTCAGGGAACAATAATGAAAATGCATAACTGGAACGTTTGATTTAGAAAAGCAACTATTGTACATGTTCAAATTCTTTTGGAAAGAAAAACATTCAGAAGGATTTTGGCTTGTGGATTTAGGCAAATCAGCTGCACTCACTGTATATGAGACATTATTTTAAAAAGCACAAATCAGAGTTAAACAGCTCAGCTACCATTGATTTCCAGAAACACTGGGAGTTTAACTTCCCATTGTGTCAAATAAAATCTTCCTCCTACTCTAATAGCAGAAATGGAGCTAAGGTGCAGTTAAGAAAAACTTGACACTGTTCACATTTGCATGGAGTTTCCAAATACTAAGAAAGTCTCTTTAGTGATAATTATCCCTAGCATCATTAATCTTCATTTATAAAAGTCCTTACTAACATATTGACATGACAAACCCTAATGACTTTTAAAGAGCCCTTACAATTTCAAAGATCAATAATCTACATTTAAAAAAATCTTTTCCTATTGACTTAATCATATTATCCATCAGTAGCACCAACTCTTAAACACATCTCTTTTTTCCTGAAAGCTATTGTAAAAGAAAAGAAAAAGCAGGAAAAATCATCAATGTGTGAGAAGTTGTTTAATGAGCATTCTGCTCTTCAGACAGACTTCAGCAGATATATAAACATTTGACTCTGACAGGCTATCTCTGGGCTTGTTGCACTTGTTTCAGAGATATGGCACAAATGAGAAATCCCAAGTCAACATCAAGAAAAGGCTGAGGCAGGACATGGGGAACCAGGCTCTGGAATCTAGTTGGGCAATCACCAGGATTCCAAGTTAGGATTTCAGATTACAGCTTTTCAACGTTAGATATGCGGATGCCAAGTCCATTCTTCATTTTGAGAAGACTAATTTGAAGTTTTATCTGCTCCCTTTGTCTTGGCTGGTTGTTAAAGTTTCATCAGTCTGGACAGAAAGTCTAAGAGCAGTGTTTCAAACAAAACACAAAGCTCACTTTTTTGCTACACACAGAGTTCACTTGCATAGTTCCTAAGTGTGGACATACTTAGATTCCATTTTTCCTGTCTTCTGAAAAGAAACAGGTATTTTTTTATTTTCTTTTTGCTGGGCATCCTGATGCTATGGTTGTGTGTGCCTCACTCCAGCCCATGCACCTGTGTATCAGCCCTCAGAACCAGATCCATTTGTCGGGCAGTAGCTATGCATGAGAAGACCAGTAAAGAGTGGCATATCAATCTCCAAAAGGATGTTGTCAAGGTTATGAGTCTAAAAATTGATGTACCTTGAGGGTGGCTGAAAGAAATCCATAAAGATCTTTTATTATAAGATTGATTCTGATCCTCCTACTCATTGCTAGCCCTTGGAAAACAAATAAACCTGTGCAAACATATAGTGTTCACTGACAGATATGGCAGGCAGCATCAGTTCAGCATCACTGCCTGTTTGCTGTTTCTGTCACAGGGAACATGAATTGGTTTAGTGATCACTGTGCCACAGACTGTGTTTAAGATTTCAAGTGTGGCACTGGTCCTTTTGAGGAAGAAATATACTCATAGTCCCTTGCAAGCACTCTGTTGTAGACAATAGGCTGCTGATAGACACAGTTTCTACCCTACAACTAAAATCCCTTTCAAAATTTTGATTTCTTAAGGTTTTTTTTTGATCACTAATTTTTTTTAATATTGGTAACACAATAAGGTAATCTAAATAAATTAGGAATGCTTTTGAATCTGAGCATAGTTTAACATTCCTCAAGATACAAAACAATACACTTTATATTCAATTTTATTTCCTTAGGCAAAATTAAAAGCTGCTTAAAATTATTGCTGATCATGAATGCTTGCTTGCCAGAAGGAATTTGTTATGGAATCAGGAAACAATCCAGGTAGATAAATAAAGTAATGGACTTAATGATTATAATTTATTTTCTTTTAAAAAATTTCACTGAGAAACTAAGCATATTCATCTAACACCTGTCATATAGTTAAACCAAACTAAACTCTTTATTGTTCGTGGTGCAGAATTGCTGCACCTGCTTGTCTCTGAAGTATGAGGCAATGCGTCGCTATTTGCAAGAAGAAAAAGAAATCTTGGTTTCCTCTTTCAGAGGAGTAGCTGTTCTTAAGCCCAGCTGAAGCAAGTAGCCACTGAGGCTCTGAAGCTGCTAGTTAGATCTCCCTTTCTAGATGTCTGCCTTTCCCAGCTGCCTTGCCAGGGCAGAAGCACCGCTGGCACATGTTGTGGTGTAGGATATAGCCTGTCCCACACATGTGTCTAGAGTTTGGGAACAAACACCAGAAGCAAGAAACACAGTGGTAGCAGTGGCACTCCTTCAGGTGACTGATGTGTTTATGTCCATGGCTGGACTTTCATTAGTGATTGTCCTCTTTCCTGTTCACCAGACCTTTTTTCCTTTTGTTTTGTAAAATGTATAGGACAGTTTTGGAAAATCTAAGGAACTGTCTGAAGCTGAAGGTTTTAAGTGTTTGTGGAGCTGAGGTAGGAATATAGCTTAATTGTAATGGTTGTCCCCACGTGTCTCATTTTCTTTGGGTAACTTGTAATTTCTGTTTGCTCTGGAAGAGCTTTTAAGTGTTGTGTCCAGATTTGTCATGTTTTCTGTCAGGAAAATGAACCTACATATGCGTATCTTTGAGAATGTGAAGGTTTTTTTAGAGGAAGAAATCTCATTGTAATGAACATGTTTATTCAAATGTGATACTGTCATCCAGTATGGGCAGTAATACACCTGGTTCTGGAGAGTGAGTGGAAGGACTTGTAGCCCTTGCAGACAGATGGGGTGGTAAAAGTTCATTCTTTTGGCTTCTAGAATTCATCGGGGCTCTCTTAGCAAGTGCAGTTATGCTAACGCTGCACTGAATCAGCATGTGACAGGCTCCTGGCTCTACTTGACCCCTGAGCTGTGGAATTGATTTGTTCTGAGGAGAGATAGCACTTTGTTAAAAGCTATGATAATGGCCTGTGTGCATTGCCTCAATGCCCTCATGCCTTGTTTCACGCACAAGGGGTGGAATTCACTGGTGAGTTAGGACACCTGTTTAGGTGGCTTCAGAGGTGATTTTTCTCATATTTCTGTTTCTTTTGTATCGCTGGGGCAGTACAAGGGACTTGAGGCAAGCTGGTGAATTTTATACAATGCTTTCCAAACTCCTAGTTTAATGATTTGTACCTTAAAGATACTACTGATACGGTGATCTTAGCAATAGATTTTCTACTAGCCAAACTTTGTCCTTACAGATATCCACTGACTGATATTAATCTAGTCACATATGTGTAACTGTTGCTATACATATTACTCCATATTCCGATGTCAAAATATAAAGTTCAGTATATAAAGATTCCCTGGATTCCTAGGACAAAACTTTATTATCAGAAGTATTGTATATTACAGATGTGGGTAAACATACCTGGAAGTTTACTAAAGACAATGCCTAAGTGAAGATGCTTCTGAGCATTGATGATTAGTTCTACTTGTCTTCCTCGTTGGCTGTTTTCTGTATGTATAAATCTGAAGCAGCAGAGCAGAAGACAGTTTCTCTTGGCTGACTGCTTACTATAGAACAGTGAAACTGTCTTAAGTGAGCTGGGAAAAAGCCTGTAATGCACTTAGGTGGTCAGGTAGAAAAGGAGAGAAACTAGCTTGCAAGGAAGCTTACAATAGGAAAAAAGACTGAGGGACAGCTGAGAGAACTAGTGAGGAGCTAGACAGCTACGCTTTTGACGTGATAGAAAGAAAGGGACTTAAGGTTCCAGATGTGACTATGTCAAAGGATTCCGATCTGAGAGCAGAATCTATCCCACCAAGGGCAGATTTATTTATAAGCTCTTTAATTTATGTTTGTCTTTCCTCAGCACCACTAAATTTTCTCTCTTTTAAAGTATGTTTATGTCTAGTTTATAATCATGACTTTGAATTATTACCCCTGCTGAAGTTTTACAGCACTCTGTAGGAAAAGGTCTACCACAGACCTCTGACTGACTTTGGTCTCATTGCATTTTGCATGAAAATTCATATTAAAATTAATTCTTGAATGTTTTAAAAATTGGAATATTGCAGAATAAATGGAACTGGTTCTACTGCTGGACATTGCACTGGAGGTTACAGTTGTTCAGAGAGCTGGTGAAGGACTGTATCAGTCCTTTACTCTGGTGCCTTGTTACTGCATTAAGACTGTGCAGATTACTAACAGTAGTGTTCAGAAGCTTGGATAAGTGGCAATAACACATTGCAGCTAAATAACACTGTCTAGTTTACTTTACTGGGGAAAATTAGGGTATTCCCTATCATTTTGGTGTTTGAGACTTGTTTGGTCTTTTAGAGACTTGGTGTCTAGCTAAGAATAGCCTTAACCAATACATGCGAGATATCGGAAGTATTCAAACGTTTGCCTTTCTGAAGTGTCTTCAATATGAAATTAGTGTTTTGGTATGAGTGTACCTTTGTCCTTTCTGTGGAGGATTTTACACTATATAGAAGATAGTATTCATAATGCAGAATAAGAGCATGTTGGTATGCAATTTAAAAAGCAGTAAGTACCCTTTGTGCAGAGGACAGAAACCAGATGAAAAACATTGCTCCGTCTGGTTAAGTAACCACTAGATAACCACATGCTCCCTCTTGTTCTTCCATCCTGAAAGAGTCCTATTGGAGATAATGGCATTCTTTGGGGACATAAGATTTGAGGTTTGAACCTCTTTGAGCAGAAGAGGGCACCAAAAGCAGATCTCCCAGTTCCATAACATGGGCTCTGATATAAAGGGTAAGCAGCAGCAGTACCATTTTTTAATGTTTGCACTTTTTTTGAAGCTCCTATGCCATGACGTTTGGTGAGAGATCTGACCCTGTGGGTAAATTGCATGTGTTTCAACATGCATCTTCTGGTTGTGTGAACCTGTCAAAGGATATAAGAGTTATTCTACGTATTCCCAAGTTTTTTACTGGAATTAAGTAGGAGAAAGCTGCCTAATATTTAGATGAGTGAAGCTGGAAACATGCAGACAGATGTTGTGGATGTTTTAGTTGCTAGCAGGTGAGGCTGGAAGGTGTCAGTGAAGTCTATCAAAATATTAAATGGAGGCATCCACTCGGCTGTTGTTGATCTGTCAGTTCTGCTTCATCAGACCCTTTTGTCATATTTGCTAAAACATGTCCATGTCTCAAACATGAACAATCATATCTCATGTGGAAGTTTGTCTCAGAGATAGATTCTCTTAAATGAGACTATTTTGTGTGCAGCTTTCACTAACTTAATTCTGAGTGTAATTAATGTTTAAATATAGAAACAAAGGAAGATGATGGTTATTTTAGCAGACATGGGAAAGAAAGATATTAGAGGTTCTTATCTATCTCAGGCATGAATTGAAAGTTTCAGTTATATCAAGATCAGAAACTGATCCCCAAATTGCCATTTGTTTGAAGAAAAAATAGAAGAGTAAAACAGTCATATCAGTATCCGTTCTTGCAATCTAAAGTGTTAATACAATATCTGTTAGAATTCCATAGATAACATTCCTTGGTCTTCTGCCAGAATATAAAGGAAAATAATACTCTGTTGTCATGGTTTAGC
>WBNH01009066.1:0-33085 GCA_013401255.1 Urocolius indicus
TTGTAAATATTAACGAGATCCCACTGCAGTCTCTTCTAGACTAAACAGCCCCAGTTCCCGCAGCCTTTCCTCATAAGGAAGATGCTCCAGTCCCCTGATCATCTTTGGTGGCCCTGCACTGGACTCTCTCCAGAGATTCTCTATCCCTCATCAGCTGAGGAGCCCAAATGCCACTTACCAGTTTTTCTAAAACTTGAAGCTTTAACTCATTACTCTTATTATTAAATTTCTAGTTGGTACAGTTGAAGTGCTGTTTGAATTGTCCTTTGTTTGCCGTGCTAAATAAATCTTGTATGGTTTTCCTCGTGCTTCTTTGTAAAACAAATTGCCTCCTACCCATACCACGACACAGTATGTTTGTTCAATTGCCTCATCATAAATGAAGTTCTGAAGGGCTTTATGCTAAAGGAAACCACCACTGGCTCTTGCATAAGTCAATACTGCTGTTTTCTGTTACAGATTGTCTCTGCCTTAGTGATTTTTTTTAAGATGATGAGGGAGAGAGACATACCATTCTGGTCTCTTGCTCTAATTCTAAATGCTAGGAGAGAGTCTGGCTGCTGGTGTTTGGGCTGGCACATTTTAAGTTATTTCTGAGAGACAAGAAAAGTTGAATACTTACTGATGGTTGTATTTCAAATCAAATGGATAGCATGCTTTAATATGACAAGAGCTGACTTGTACCAGGACTCACCTTGTGCTTGATTTGAGAACTATGTGACCTTGGAGGTATTGCACACTGTGTTGCCTTCATCACGCTCACTGAGAAGAGGAAAAAATGATTTACCTCAGAAAAGAGTTAGGTGAAAGCTATTTTCACATTCCTGTGAGAGATTTTGCAAAAAGAGCCTTAATTGCTTGCTAGCAGGAACTGGAATACCTGGAAAAAAGGAATGCTAAACCCACATTGCCATGAGACATTGTAAAACCTGATTCGACACCAAGTTTGTCAGAGATGGAGGAGAGAGATTGTGTGACAGAAAGTTAAAATGAGCTAAAATGACAAAGATTGCTCTGAGTGGAAACACAGGTGAGGGTCGACCCAGTGGATTGTGTGTGGATGGAGGAGCCTGGGGACTGCAGGAGAATGGACACATGCCCCTCTGTCTCCTCTCAGCCCTTTGTAAACTCAAATGTGTTTTTCAGTAAGGTTAGATGATACTCTGGAATGAAGAAGCAATTAGCTCTCTGGATGGGTCGGTATCGCAGAAGGCTTTAAAAAGTATCCTGTGTGTATCTGTGGAAAAGCCTTCATTCTTGTGGAAAATAAGACCACACTTAGAATTAGCAGCCAGAGAAGGGTCTTGGGCACATCATCTGTTCACTTGATTCACTTGACATGTGTGGGGAGGAGCTGTGGATGGTGGGTTTTTTTTTTCATGCTCATTAACTGGTTTAAAAAAAGAAAATAGCCCAATGGTTTTGTAGGCAAACTGGTAAATGATCATTTAATGAAGAACATGTGTTAGGAAATATTTCTCTACAGCAACCACTGCTCTCTTAACCTCTTGCAGCTGTAAAGGTTCCATTTCTTTATTTTTCATAAAACATTAAAAGTCGATGAGGGCAACTCGAACAGGCAAGATGATCCCACCGGAGACTGCAATTTTCCGAGCAGAGAGATGAGGAGAAACCAAAATACAGGCAGTTGCTAAGAGGGTTGCCTGTTGTTCTCCCAATTACATTAGAGAGTAAAATGCAACATATGTCTTCCTCAGCCCTCCCTCCACATGGCTAATGCTTTGGGGCATGCATCCAGGTGCTGTCTCAACAAAAAGCACCGTATGCCAGGAGGTTTTGTTTCCTTTGGAAAGTATAACACTCATGCATTTTTTTTTTAACTTTGCATGTGTTTTTGTTCTGTTTTTTTTTTTTTCCTGAGAAACAATTATCTGACTTCGTATTTATGGAGGCTAGAAAGCAGCTAGGCTTTGCAGCAGACAGCCTTTTTTTCTGTCATCAGTTGTCTCTAGCCCTCAAATGTCAACTCTCCCATCCCCTTCTTGGGAGTGCATATAGGCATGCTGATGCTGCCTCTTTTCTTGCTCCACCCTGCTTCCACAGACTAAATTCTGGATGACCCTGTGCATCTCAAATGCCACCGGTGTATGCTGATGCTGATGTCATTTCCAGTCTCATTGAGTGGAGACTTTCTGGGAGCTGAACTTTCTTCACATGAAAGCTGAGAGGTGTTTGCACAGTGCAGATGTTGGGCTGTATCTAGGTATCACGTGTACATGACCTGACGCCTGTGTCTGTTCCATTACCAAAAGCTCTGTGGGTGTTGTGCTGCTCCAAGTCTCCTGTGAGCCCTGTTGCACCCAGCTGCTGAGCAAGAGCCTGAAACACAGTGCTATGGGCTTTGGGGATGCTGGGTATGGGTAGTGTGTTGCTAATCTGATAGCCTAATTCTAACCATCCTCTCTTTTCTCTCTTCTCCTTAATGCAGGGGTTGGCACATCTTCATGCCCATCATGTGATTCACAGGGACATCAAAGGGCAAAATGTGTTGTTAACAGAGAATGCAGAAGTGAAACTTGGTAAGTCGGCACGTACATTCACTTCACTGTTTGTTCAGCCTTTGGTTTTATGATGTTCCCAAATTATTTTCATCCCTTAAGAGCTCTGCAACGTGTTCTGTAGCATGAGCACTCTGTCACTGCTCCCATGTGGATCAAGGCCCTGCACATATTTCCTCCTGCATTGGGAGGATGGGAGTGCAGGTTGTTACATTTCATTAGATATTGACTTTCATGCCAGAATCAGTGAGGGTATAGTTTTGTGCCCTGCACTGAGCTGTGCGTGACTTGTGGTCGTTTTGATTCCCTTTGTTTCTGGACTCAGGAAGTGATGAGAGTCTCTTTTTGTATTTGACTTTAATTAAAATAGCACCTGCTGTTCAGGTTCTGGGCACAAAAATGCGATCTGGATGGCACTCTCGAGGGAGCTGTGGCATCAGGTTCAAAAGGCAGTTCCAGCTCTGGCATGCCTACCGAAAACCATGCTCATCCCTGATCTCTTTTTTTCTCTTCCAAGTGGACATACTATTATTTTTTAAACTCCTCTTTAATCTGTCTCTTCCAGTCACTGCACACTTTAACCTTCTGTGTTTGTATCATGCTATATTCACCACCTTTTTTTTGTTAAATATAGAGCTGTGCTGAAGCCCTCCCACCCAGCCCACATCCCTTCTGTTTTGCATTACACCTTCCTGCAGCATGAGGCATGGGAAGATGTCCTGGCTGCTGGAGGAGGAAAGTCTTGGGAGAGCTTTGCTCCTTTTGGTCCAAAGTGGAGCACAGAAGCTCCCAAACTGTTGTTCCCACTGAGCTTGTCTACGCCAATTTGTCAATGTCGCTCAGATGATGGATGCAGTGAAGCTGACACAGCCCTCCTAGAACAGATGCAGTTACTGGGATAGACAGGCATATATCACTGTTGTGAGCAGGGAGAACTGAAGGGAAGAAAACACCCTTGTGATGTGCTTGCCTTCTAATGAAATGGGCACCTCTTTTGCAACCCATGTGTGTGCACTTAAAGTTAGCACTTCTTGAATAATCCTTATCTTTTGCTCCTATTGACACATCTGCTGTGTGTATTAGAGCAGAGAGCAATTCCCTGAGCAACAGATTATTTTTGCTGTCTGATTTTAGATCAGAGAAGGTGGACAGCTGAAAGGGAGATATGTTCATGCATGTGGTTGGTCCATAGAATGAGCGATACCTCTGGGAAGCAGCTCCTTCTGTATAGGCAAAGGTGCTTGACTTCACTGTTTGGGAAGGGAATAGCCCTTCCTCATCCTGCCAGGCAGTATTTTTGCAACTGTACACTCCCTTCTCTACAATCAAGTGAGAGGTGTAGGAGAGATGGTTATATGCTGCCATATCCCTTTACGCTGGTGGCCCTAGCATGCTGCATGTAAACCTCAGGGACTTGGCTGCCTCAGTATTAATCACAGAATGACTGGAGTTGGAAGGAACCTTAAAGATCATCTAGTCCAACTGCCTTTCCATGGGCAGGGGCAACTTCCATTAGGTGCTCCAAGCCCCATCCAGCCTGGCCTTGAAAACTGCCAGGGATGTGACATCCACAATCCCTCTGGGCAACCTGTGCTGGTGTCTCACCATCCTCATAGTGAAGAATTTCTTCTTAATATCTAATCTAAACCTACCTCCTTTTAGCTTAAAGCCTTGTCCTATCACTATATGGTCTTGCAAAAAGTCCAGTTACCTGTAGGCCCCTTTAGGCACTTTAAGACTGCTGTAAGCTCTCCTTAGAGCTTTCTCTTCTCCAGGCTGAACAACCCCAACTTTCTCATCCTCTCTTCATAGAGAGAGCTTATCACCATCATATTTCTTCTCAGTGTGATCCTCCCACATGGAACATCCACAGGGCTTTAATTGCAATCCACCTTACAGAAGTAATCACTGCATTATTTTTCCCCTCTTATTTTATTTTACTCTTTTCCCACCCACAGTGGATTTCGGTGTGAGCGCTCAGCTGGACAGGACAGTTGGCAGGAGAAACACTTTTATTGGAACTCCGTATTGGATGGCTCCAGAAGTTATTGCCTGTGATGAAAATCCAGATGCTACGTATGATTACAGAGTAAGAGAGTCCTGTTCAGAGAAAAAAAAAAAACAACCCAAACTCAACATACAAAACTCATACGCTTGCAGTATGAATGTCCGTGAATGATGGCAGTTGTTGAGACTTCTCATGCTTCATAGTAGTGATACTATTTTGTCAGAGTACATTCTTATGCAAGGTTTGGGCCGCTATTAAATTGTAACCTTTGACAGTTAGAATCATAGAATCACAGAGTCATTTCAGCTGGAGAGACCTTTAAGATCGAGTCTAGCCTTTGTCCCAGCCCTATCAACCACTAGACCATTTCGCTAAGTGCAACATCCAACCATCTTTTACACACCTCCAGGGACGGTGACTCCACCAGCTGCGTGGGCAGCCCATTCCAATGCCTGACAACCCTGAAAGGAAAGAAATTCCTCCTAAGTTGTGGTTACTTGTATGATCATAGCTTTGAGAAATAAGGACTTCAGTGTACTGTAGGTGCTTGGAGAAAGCAAAAAAAAAAAAGAGAGTTTAATTGGCAACACTCATGTTCTCAATTTGTATAATGATTGTACTTTAAATTGTGTTAGACTATGTCTCAGTTATTGTAGTAACCCAGAACAATGCATTTTAGGTGTTGCCTTAAATAGAACTACCGTCTGGAGAGCCAGAGAAGTACAGAAGGAGCTTTTTAACTTGTGCCTGTTCCTGGTTTTAAGATACAAATATATGTTGATAAAAATGTATCCATTGCAACATTTCTTGACAAAAATAATTTTTTACACAGTTTGCAGCAAACTAAGGATTTAATTACTGCAGAACTGTAATTGGCTTGATGGTATTTGCACTTAAGAATATTATGTGTATGTATTTAAAGTTAAATTTTTGTAGTGAAAGCATACTGTAGTGTTAGTTCTTCTCAGCTTGCTTTAATGAAAGCACAAGGAAAGGAAAAAAGTGAAAATATGCTTTAAAAAAAGATCTGCATTTAGAGTTATGCATTTTTCCCGTAATTTTAACCAAGAAGGGCAACAAAGGTATCAGCCTATGATTGAAGGCCTTACAGTGAATTTAAAGTTGAATATCAGTTATATCAATTTGCTGAGACTGATAGTGGTGAGTATGTTTGTCTATGTCTAAATCTATTTAAACAATCTAGATTATTTTAATTGGTGTTTTTGTACATTTTGACTAAGATTGATCAGATTGACTCTGTTTGTCTTGATTTAGTCTCTTTTTACTTCCATCAGCTCATTGTACTAAAAGTAAGGCTTTATATCTTTGCAGGTGGAATTATTATGAAGGCGGGGGGTTATTAAATGATCTAATAAAGGAGAAAAGCTCTCTACAATGTGTGTTAATGCAGTAGTGATGTGAAAAATAACTCCTCTTGTCTCTGAAAACACCTGTTTATTGTTCCTGGTTGAGCCTGTAGGGTGCTTTCCACCAAACAATTCATGGTTGGAAGATTTTGTAAGATCACAAGTCTCTGTGGTTTAGCTCTAATGGCTGGATTGGACCAAAGGAAATATTGCCTTGCTGGGTCTGAAAAGACAATCACTAGAAGTGCTTCTCTGCTTGCAGAGCTTGTTTACTCATTAGTTTTGACTAATTAAAAAAAAAAAAAAACCCTAATTAAACAAAAACCCCAAAACTTTTATGGTCAAGAACAAGTCTCTTTCAGCAGCCTTCTCCAGTGTTTTCCCTGTGTCTCTGGAGTTACTTCCTTGCCAGGACTTTCCCAGCTCTTGCCTATGTCCGAATCTCCTGTCTCTCACTCAAGCTCTCATTAGTCAGGGGCACTGGCGAGAGGTGGTACCTTGAAAGGCTCTCACTGAAGGACTTGTGCTCTGTAATATTTCAAGCACAGCTGAGATGATAGGGGAGAGGGGCATTTCCTTTTAACTGCGAGCACTGTGTCCAACAGAGGCTTCTTGCAGTTTTAACAGTGACAGCTGTCCCCATAGCTATTTTTTCGACTAGAAAAAGTTCAGGACTGGGTGTAATCTGTATTTGTTTTTTTATTTGTTGGTTTAGACACTGAAAAAGACTTGCCAGGTTTGGGGTTTTTTTTTTTGCCTAGTAGTCTTCATAGTTTCTCCTTTTCACCATCTTTTATTTAGAGGAACAAGTGCGGTGTTTTATGTGACTCTACTGCAAGGTAATCATAGAATACCAGATTAGAAGGGACCTCAAGGATTGTCTGGTGCAACCTTTCTTGGCAAAAGCATGGTCTAGACAAGATGGTGTAGCACCCTGTCCACAGCTGAATCTTAAAATCTGAATCTTAAAAACTGAATCTTAAAAATGTCCAATGTAGGGGAGATGATTCCACTTCCATGGGGAGATTATTCCAATGGTTAGTTGTTCTCATTATGAAATTGTGTCCAATCAGAATCTCCCTAGGATAGCTTGTACCCTTTACCCTTTGTCTTTTCCATGTGACTTCTTCAAAAGGGGAGTCTCCATCTTTGTAGCCACCGTTTAAATACTGAAATGTAGTGATAAGGTCTCCCCTAAGCCCTCTTTACTACAAGCTGATTTTCTAAAGGGATTGGAAGGGACCTCTACAGATCACCTAGTCCAACTCCTCTGCTAAGGCAGATTCACATAGATCAGATTACACAGTAATTAGCCTTCTTCCAGTCTTCTGGGATGTCCCTTGGTCTCCATGGCAAAGATTATGGAGAACAGCTTTGCAATGACAGCAGACAGCTCTCTCTCAACACCTTTGTATGGATATTGTCAAGGCCCATCTACTTGTAGAGGTCAAGCTCCTGTAATAGTTTATATACCAACTCTTCCTTCAATGACAATGGGTTTGTATTTGCACCGACCTGGATGCTTGTTCCCAGGGCCCAAAGTCCAACAGTGCTGAAAAAGACAGAGGTGAAGAAAGCGTGGAGAACCTCTGCCTTTTCAGCATTGTCAGTGACCTGTTCACCTCTTCTGTTAAACAGTGGGCCAGTATTTTCCTTCTGTTTCAGCTTGTTGTTTACGTATCCAAAGAACTCCTTCTTGTAGTTTTTGACATCTCTTGGCCAGTTTCAATTTGTGTTGAGCTTTTGTTTTTCTAACTGCATCTCTGCACACCCTTGTTTGATCTTTTGTAAACATAGGAACATTGAAAATTCTGTTGTTCCGTAGACTTAGATTTCGGGCAAATGTATTTTCTCCTTGCTGTGATGTGAATATATTTTAACGTATTACTAGAAAGGGTTGTTTGCATACTCTATATGAATCCCTGTGTGCATTTCCACACATCTATATGTATTATATGAAAAGCAGGATTTTATGGTACTGCTACAAGAAAAAAATAGCTTAGATTATTTAAATAGCTGTGGTATTTGGTTTCAGTCTCACCTACAGGGCCTCTCTAAATAGTACTCTCTTACTGTCTGAATGGGTAAATCCACCTACTAACATATGGTTTCTCTCTTTTTATGCAGAGTGACCTTTGGTCATGCGGCATTACAGCCATAGAGATGGCAGAAGGAGCTCCACGTAAGTGATACGTGTGCTTCTCCAGTGGGCTGATTAAGACTGAAACGTATACTTGGGAGATGCCAGTTGTAATCTAAGCCTAGTTTTGAGGTTTCTGAAAGTATCCTTATGTTATTTCTGTTCTCTTTGGTTTTGCCTGCCCTATAAATATAAAATCCCATAAATAGCAATGCTTTTGATAAAGATAGGATTGTGTCTAAGCACTACAGTGCAGATTGCAGTAATTCATTTTCTATAGCAGGAATATTTGGAAGGTAATCGAGTGTCAGACTTCCTTCCTATGGGTAGTATATTGTGTTTTGGAGCTGTGTCCCAATTTGTGTATGGCCTGGCCTGGGATGCTGAAACCTTAGCCAAGGAAAAGGGCAGTGGGGCCTTGAGAAAACTGACCTTAATGAGAAAAGCATCTGTAGCAATTGTTTCTGTCTCGGCTTTCTGTCGGTCTGGCTAATGCTAACGTTGCATCTCCTTTTGTTTCCACTCATCGCTGGGTGGTGTTGATCTTCTTTAGCAGTGACATAAACTGTAAATCCATCTTCAGCCTAAAATATTGAGCTTAATGCTCCCTGCTTAAGAATACTTACCAGTTGACATGAGTGTTTTTGAGAGAGAAACCTAGAGACCGAAAATGCACAACTCTTACTAACTTATTTTCCCCTCACATGGTTATTCTGTATGAATGTCAAGGCAGACAAAAGATATGTGCAAGGAGAAGAGAAGGACTTAAAAAGAAAATAAATTAGGAGTGGTGTTTTGGCTTTTGATGGAAATTTTGATGAAAGTCCTTACTGAACTAGCAAACCACCCCCAACTGGAGCACTGTATGTAAGAAATAATAGCCTAAAGTACCTAAGAGTGATTAATTAGATTTCTTTTTTTTTTTTATACACAAACAACCACCACCACGCCACAGCCCAGCTTGAGACCTCTGTCTTTGAAATAATCATATTGAAATAAAGTATTGATATTTTCCTAGGTTAAAAAAATGGTCATTTCGTTATAGCCACTGCCTGATCTTCTTTGTTGTTGTTAATGTAAAACACATAAGTCGCTCTTGTTTTGATTCATATTTTGGGAGGTCTGACAGTTTGGTTTAGGTTTGGGTTTTTTTTTTCTTTCCAATTGCACATTTGCATGAATGCCCATGTGAGAGCTGCTCCCAGGACACCTCAGCCGGCGCTGTTTTAACAGCATTTGAACTACCACTTGACCTCCTTTTTTGCTGTACCTTTTTGTTCAGTGCATTGGGTTGCCTGGATGACTTTCAATTAAAAACTGTGTCTGTGGGTTTTGTAAGCCTGGAATTAGACAATAGTATTTTTTATTTCCTAACTGACGCAGAGCTTGGCCCCTCTTTGTGTAAAAAACACAAGAGAGGCATTTGAGAAGTAAGCAAAGATCCAGTGTACATGCTGAGCAGTTCTTGCTTTGATCTGTCCTCTGGCATGTGGGCTCTGCCTCCTCATCCAGCAGCAGCTGAAGTGTACATCTCTAAGCTTGGTGGTCTGATGAGATCCATAGACATCCAAGAGGCTTTTCTGCCAAGGTTGTGGCCCCTTGTTTCTGAGGCTACAATCCTCTTTCCATCAGTCTATTTCTTCTGAAGTTTTGTTGTGTGGGTAGAAGATGCTACCTTTTCCTGCAGTAATCATTCAGGCTGAGACTGATGGGACAAGAGGTCAAGCATAGGAAGATGGTAAAATCAGAGGATTTGTTTCCAGTGACCTTTCTTGGGCAGCCTCACTCACTGCTTATTTCCATGGGTTGGCTCTGCTGTGCTGCTTTGTTGTGGATCAGGAGGAAGAGCTCTCCAGCAGAGATCCTGGTCTCCCACTAAGCTGAAACCAATGAGACTTTCTTTGACAGAAGTCACGGGTTTGCATTTCAGTTCTGCAGGGAATGTTTTTTGATACAGAAACTCCCATGCTTCAAAACTGTCAGGCCTTAGAGTAAAGAAAATATCGAAGTCTGGAGAGTCAAAAGGAGGCATCCCCTGTAATGGAAGAGAAGGGCAGTGGGAGGGAAATTTATATGAAACAGTAACTGTGTCATTCCTCCCTTCTGCCATTATTATCTCCCAGTATTTTATTGACCGGAACGTGAGTTAGATGATTTGGGTCTGGAGGAGGGCTGTGCACAGATGTTCCCACCATGGTTGATTCTAAAGGTTAATCCATGCCTTAATGTCTTTCTCTTTTTGGGGCCACCCTTGGCACACTGAGCTATGGAATTATTGTCATTTCAGGCTAATTCCATTTAGCTGTGCTGCTGTCTGCATCTGCTACGTGTGCAGTTGAGATGGTAGGGAATGGTTGTGGAAGTTGAAGCTGTGGTATTGACATAGAGGAACTAAGCCAACGTCTGTATGTTTCTGTTTGGTTTTGTTTTCTGTCCTTCAGCGCTTTGTGACATGCATCCCATGAGGGCACTCTTTCTGATACCCAGGAACCCTCCCCCACGGTTAAAATCCAAGAAATGGTATGTATTAGTTATATCTTGTTTGTAGCATTTTTTATAGGGTATGTTTCCTTGTTGTCTCATCACGTGCTGTTTTGTAACCACTTCCACAGAACTATGAAGCAATTTAAGTTAGCAAAAGACAGTCTATTGTTATCTCTGATATCGCTGAATGAAAGCATGAAGTAAAATAGCGTGTGTGGTATTTATTTAGTTCTATTTCTCCCAGAGAAATTTTATCCTCAGTTATGTGAAAATAAAAACCAAGAGTTTTTTTGCCTTGACAGAGCAGCATCTGTATTCAGGTGACAAATGGATCCATATTTTAAAGAATAAACTCCCACAGCACTCTTAATATGCAGTATGTTTTCTCAGACGTATCGTAACACAGAAACAGAACAGCACTATAGTGTTCTAGCTGCTAAGTTGAAAGGAGCTATTAAAACTAATGAAGGCTTTTACTATAATTATGGTAACCGATTGGAATTGAGTGTGTGCTTCTTGCCAGCTGAGAAGAATCCATTAGTATCGGAGGATTTGCTCCCAGTTACTGGTTACAACTGGCACATTGGAAACAAAAATACTCCCTGGAAAGCGGTTTCATATAGATTGAGTAGGATCACAGGATGCTGTGATCCTGTCAAAATAATGAAGTGATTTGACTGCCTGTTCAATATCAACATAATATAAATTCACCTTGCTTGCTGGGCTTGGTCTTTGTCAGGATTGACGTATTTATACACTTGCACTTTCAAGCCATCCCTCTCTCATACTTGCTTTCTTCATACGTTAAAGGAGATGCATGTACAGTATTTGTGTAAGTTTTCTGTTAACCTTTTTAGTGAGACTAATGACACTGAAGGTGTGAGGAAAAAAACAAACAAAGTTACCTTGAATTCAGTCTCTTAGATTGGAGTAGGAAAGTGAAATGATGGATGGAAACCATTGCTTTTCCATCTAACCCTGTAATGGAGTTGTTTGCTGCCCAAGCGTGGGAGCAGGTTGAGAGCACCTAGCAATCAAAAAATTACTCTGGCCAAAGCCAGAGCTCTGACTCAACTGTTTTGATAGTGGGCTTAGTGGCAGGTTATGAGAAAATAGGAGAAATGATGAAAAATACAGTTTTGAATATTTACAATCATTGGTGTTTTGCATGGTGGCTTGTTTGGTGACTTCTATCTGCAGAGGTCCAGAGTTCAAATGAAACGCAGATTTGGCGAGGTGATGCTCCCAACTTTGCTAACTCCCGTACTCTGTTGCTGTATGCAAGGAGCAGAAAGAGCTCAGTTCAGTTCGTGCCCTTAAATTACATCAGTGAGAATTTGACCTCCTAGTGCCTTTGTTGAACAGACAACAGTATTCAACACCTACCTGTTAATCTACAAGGATTTTTTTGGTGTGTGTGGCTCTTCAGGTAAAAAACTAAAAGAATGTTAAATACTTGCAGACCTGTCTCAGTGAGCCTAGGTGTGTACAACAGCAGCACACAAGGTACTGCTTTTGTCAGGGGAATGTTGGCCACAGTTCCTGCAGCTTTCAGTACGGCTGTTCTGAAGCAAACGTGCCCTTAGATAGCATGGGCAGGTGGAGACAAACCAGAGCTGCCCTGCCTGTGCTCCAAGCAAGCTGGATGCTACCCAGTTCTCACCTGGAAGTGGCAGAGCTGGGTTTGCATGATTTGCCTTCACTAACAGACCCTACCTTTCAGGGCAGTTATGCCTGTCAAAGAGGGCACATTACTGTGAGGCTGTGCCTAAGTACTGCAGGTATGTTGGTATTGCCCTGTGTTCATGCAGCCCAATGCTCAGCTGGTACACCCTCAGCTCTGTTTGGGAGGCCCACTTGCAGACAGCGCTAGTACCATCCTCTGGAATGTGATGCTCTTTGAGGAAAGGAATTAGACTTCAAGGAAGAACTGAAAAAAGGTTTTCCCTGTGGTCATGTTTTGGTTTTTTTCCCCCACCTTCCTGCTTTCTCAGGTCAAAAAAGTTTTTCAGCTTTATAGAAGGTTGTCTAGTGAAGAATTACATGCAGCGACCTTCTACGGAACAACTCTTGAAACATCCCTTTATACGTGACCAACCAAATGAAAGGCAAGTCCGAATCCAGCTTAAGGATCATATAGACAGGACCAGGAAGAAGAGAGGAGAGAAAGGTATGCAGTTTCTAAAAATCAAGTATTACAGCTTGTTAAAAATACATATTTTTGTCCTGCTTTGCTTTCCAAGTCCCCACCCCTAGAAAATCTCCAAGCAACCCAAACCCTTGAAAGGTTCTTTTTTAACTCATGTTTTGACTATCAGCAGGCTTTTAGGTTTTGTTCTATCCTCTACAGAGAAAGTATCAATTTCAAGTGTTTTACTTTCAGAGAAGTTAAATTCTCTCACTTCTGGGCCACTGCCTCTTCCATACAAACATGAAACAGTATTTAGGAGGATGTTGGCATATATACCTTTCTCTCTTTTGGTCTGTGGTAGGTTTATTCCTGGAATGATGCCATAAATCAGACTCACAGGAAATAACCCATCACAAATGCTATGAAGCAAATATCTTGGGCAGCCTGTTCTCTTTATTCAGGTGGCGTTGAGGTTTTCCAGGTGTCTTGTCTTACATGTAAAACCTGGTGAGAATTTGCTGAAAGCCAGCTGCAAAGGACTGTGCTGCTTTACAAGTATGGGAAGATGAGTTTGCTATCTGTAGAAGGAGTTCTAGGTTCTGAAATAGATCTTCTCATTGAAAGGGAAAGGAACCATGTCACTAAGGCATTACTGCAACTCCCCACTGTCCTAAAATTAAAGTTAAGCACTATCTAGGCCTTTGTTTCTTTCCTGTTAGATGAGACGGAGTATGAATATAGTGGAAGTGAGGAAGAAGAGGAGGAAGTGCCTGAACAAGAAGGAGAGCCAAGGTAATAATTGCTTTTGAGAGGACTCTGGGCAGTCTATGCAAACCAAATGTAAAGGTCTGTGGCTATAAATCAGGAGCACGATAAATTTCTGTCTCTTATTCAGTGCATGCACAAGCCACACAAACCACCCAAAGGGTTTGAATACCTATTCTGTGGCTGTTAAAGGTTTTAAAGCTCCCCCTCACACGGCCTAGAGCCAGAGAGTTCTGGATGGGGGAAGATTTATGGCAAATATGATTGGCCAGGGGCTCCACAATGTCAGAGTTGGTCCTTATTTTGCTTGGCCTCATTTCACACCTTCCACTGACAGCGTGCATTTGACATGCATCCAGTGTCTTCATTCCAAAAGAAATGAGATTAAAATTTAACATCATGCTGTATTTTATTAATGTTCCCCTGCTTTGGAAAACGTATTTAATAGCCCATCAGGCTTTATTGTACACAATGCTTTAACTTCCTCTCGTTGCAGTTCCATTGTCAATGTGCCTGGAGAATCAACCCTCCGACGTGATTTCCTGAGGCTGCAGCAGGAAAACAAGGAACGGTCCGAAGCCCTTCGGAGGCAGCAGCTGCTGCAGGAGCAGCAGCTCCGTGAGCAGGAGGAGTACAAGAGGCAACTGCTGGCAGAGAGGCAGAAGCGCATCGAGCAGCAGAAGGAGCAAAGGAGGCGGCTAGAAGAGGTAGACAGGAGGCTGGAGCTCGGGGGTCAGAAGCCCCTCTTCCCCCTTGTGTTTCCCATTCTCACACTCATTTAAAGAGTTCCCTGTAGACCCAGCACGTCTTAGAAAATAAAACAGCATGTGCAAATCCACCGGGAAATGTAGAGCAAAGCACTTAAGTTCATGTCTGGTTACCTGAATATAAGCAGTCTTCCAAAGCATTTGCATACCCAGTGACTCCTGTGGAGGCAGCGGGAGCCAAAGCTCTGTTGTTTCAAACCTGTATCTTGGTCTCTGTTCCAAAGCAGAGGCAACATGTCTAGACCTTAGGTAGCTGTAAAGAAAGGGAGACATTAATTATTCCCAGATGGATTTTTTTCTCAAGATTACTTTTTGGGAGCCACAACATGCTTCATATTTCCCTTTAAAGCCTTCTGAAAAATCTGTATTTGGCACTTGTTCATGGTAGGCAGAAACCTTTTTGTAATGTGTTACTCTCTCATGTATAGTATCATGATGACTAAAAGCCACTTAGATTTATAAACATGGTTTATCAATCAGTGTTAATATTATCATGCAGGAAAAAGTACAAATACACAAATCACTCTTGTGATATGGTGTGTGATGTACATACAGTACCTGAAGATAAAAGAAAATTAATATACATATAAAATATTATTTTGTCATCCTTTTCACCTCCTAAGGTCTCATGGGTGTTTATATATACATAGACAGAATATGCAGTGTGAACTTCAGAGGCAGGAGGATTTCAGAACACTTCTTCAGGCCAGAGCTGGGTATGACACAGAGCTGAAGTGAAACCAATCCTCTGGCTCCTCAGGAAGTGCAGGGTCAAATTCCCATCGTCCTCAAATGACCTCGCGCTTGAGTCTCCGTTTCAACTGTTCACTTTGCAATGATGGAAAGACTACACCCAGTCTGGTTTTCCAAATCCTGGTAATGTTTAATGAGGACACAACCAGGACCAAATGTTGCTTTGCATCCCATGACATGTTTACGTAACAAATAATACAAAGTTCCAAATAGCTTTCCAGGTCAGGTTATGCTCCTTATCCCTCTTTTTCAATGTGTAATTGAGTGAGTTTAGTGCTGCTGTAAGGAGGGATTGGTAGCAAAGACTCAGCCAGACATGAAGCCAGGAGGAGGGACAAGGGGGGAAGGCATATAAAACTCCGTTTCTCATCTGTTTCATCCCCACCCTTCTAAGATGGCCAAGATAAACATCATAGCACTGCCAACTGCTTTTAGATTCTGGCTGTGTAGTGATTTTGTGTGAGGGGCAGCAAATAATAAAAAGAGATAGGGAAAATATTAAAAGAAAATATTTTAGTGGTATTGTCAAAGGTGGGCAAAAGTTGAGATACTGCTTAAGCTTCTAAATGTTTTCTTAGTATGAGAGTCAATGATTTCCTTTTAAATGCCCCTTTAATATCTGAGGTTCTGCAAGTGGTACTTTTTTTGACGAGGAAGGAGATTATGGTTAAATGATCTAGGTCATTTAACCTAAGTAATCAGTGCCACGTTTGAAATCTGGAATTTCTTGTTAAAATAAAAGGGATGCTGCTGCTAGTAGCAGCAACGAAGCAGTTAATCTTTTTTGCTGCACAGTGTTTAGCTTTGGGGAAGGTGCAGAAATCATACTTCAATGAGCAATTAAAAATAAAAGACAGTTACCTGAAAGTTAGGTTTAATCAGTCCTGCTTTTTAAAATACAAAACAGAACTAAAAACTTCTGCCAACCGCAAGACAACGTGTAACGTAGCTAGATGTATTAATGAATAAGGCTGCACAGTAAACCATGTAAAGCTTGTAAGAGAAAAGCTTTACCTTTTATTAAGTCTGTGACTGATTCCCTTGTAGATATAAATATGAATAATGACCTATAAAGATTTCCTTTTGCAGGTAATGGGGCGGGCATATTGCTCTTAAAGTGGATTAAAAAAAGGACTCACATTTAGCTTTCAAAAAACCCCCCCAGTTAGTTTGTTGGCTCTGGTGTTGGAATAATGTGTGATCCCAAGTGATTTTTAACAAAACAGCCAAAACAAGCGCTTGAAGATGGGGGAAGGGTGGTAGACACATATTTAGATAAACATCAGCATTGTGACACAATTGAAGGCCAAAATATTGAAATGTTGTCACTTTGTCCTTAACTCAACCCCCCTTGTTTTGATCAAGCCAGTAAACAATGAAGAGCCTGGTAACGTGAGTTAAGACTAGTTAGTGTCTGTCATTGAATCTCTCTGCTTCCCTCACTTTATTGATATTTTTACCAAACTTTGCTTACTTGTAATTTTTGCTGGTGTAAGGTAAGCATATGTTTGGATATACTTGTTTAACATTCTTTGGGAAGAATTTTATGCATTAGATAATAATACTGGACAAGTTGCTTATACTTCCCCTACTTCTCTCTCTACCCCCTCCCCCACCTCACTTCCGAAATTAAAATCTAGGGCTTGTTCTTACAATGCTGGCACAGAGCCTAGACAGTTTTGACCAAGGCTGCAACAGGAACGGCGTTTAGGATATTTGCCAAAAGCTGTAATTTTCAGCAGTATTAGAGAAAAGATTAGTTTTTAAAAGACACATGGATGACTTCTAAAACTCTTTGTTGCAGGAACCTGATAGTTTGTGTATTACTGAAGAGGTGGAAAAGATATGTGGTCAAAGTACA
Organism: Urocolius indicus; assembly: GCA_013401255.1. Lineage (NCBI taxonomy): Eukaryota > Metazoa > Chordata > Aves > Coliiformes > Coliidae > Urocolius > Urocolius indicus. The sequence continues at coordinate 16,796 of WBNH01009066.1, forward strand.
GAAAATTACCTGAAACGTTTTGGGAAGGGGATTATTTGCCGTTTTCCCAACACCTCCCCCCCTTTAAAAAATCATATAAAGACTAGTTGCATTAATATCAGCTACATGACATATAACTGTTTACATGGATAAAATGAGACACCTGAGCTGTTCTGAGCTGTTCTAACATGTGTCTGTGATTCTGTGCAGCAATGTGGAGACACTAGTTGAATTTGCAAAACTGAATCTGGTTTAAAAATTTCAGAATGAGCTGTGGTAGAATCCCATTATTTGTGGACCTCTGCAGTTCAGGATAACTTCACTAAATGGTGTCTCTGTCCCTGGTTATGAGAACCTAAGATGGATGTTTTTGAAGTGGTAGGTTATAGCTCCATTGGCAAGTAGTCCAGTCCTGTAGAAGCAGATTTGTGGAGCACAATAATTAAAGTGCTGAGGACCCAAAGACTTCAGTCCATGTGTTTAAATACAGGAGGAGTTCCTTTGGATTAGCTGAGGTCTAGACTGCATGCCTGCTTGTGGTTGGAGTGCATCTGCCTTTTTAATTTCATCCAAAAGGAGTGGTTGGCACTCCAAGACATCTTCAAAATATGAAATGAAGCTGGGTAAGTGGAGATGATTGGATGATTCACTTCAAAAGAGCACTCCTGATCTGAACCAAGATGCTAATGTAGGTGTACCTGCAGGTGATTTTTGCCAAGGTTTTGTTTCTTTTACTGAAAATGAGGTTATTTGTATCTACTTAATTTTAATTGATTGCAGTTTGAATTGGTACTGAGTAAGAAGTTCTGCTGTGATTCTGATTTATCTTTAGCGTGGACAAAGAAAAGTCTATTAATCTTTCCAGTCCTCTTCCTGAACTGATACTAGGCTACATAATTCTTTTTGAGAGAAATTATTTACATATGTATTTATCAACTTCCATCTGGATATAAGACAGAATAATAATCTTTGATGAATAGAAAATTTTAGAGGATCTGTACTTATTTTTAGCATTTAACCATATGAATAAGGTCCTGGATTCATTGATGTACACCAACTGCCTGTGTAGTTGCATTGCCCCCTCCTGGCAAATGGTGCTCTACTGCATGGTCTTGCAGTTTGGAGGTGTCAGATTCAAATATGAGATCACTATTAAAGTACCTCAACACTGGACAAGGAGCCAGAGGATTGACACCGTGTTTTCTGTACGTTTATTTTGTTGTCTGCACAGTAAATGCCAATTTTGTGGAATGCAGTAATCTGAAGCAGTATGGGCTCCGTCAAAATACTGGTGTGATATCTTTGAAATTTATTTCACAGAACCACAGAATGGTGGGGTTGGAAGGGACCTTTAGAGATCATCTAGTCCAACTCACTGCAGAACCAGGTCCACCTAGATCAGGTCATACAGGAACTTGTCCAGGCGGGTTTTGAAAACCTGCAGAGAAGGAGACTCCACACCCTCCCTGGGCAGCCTGTGCCAGGGCTCCCTCACCTGAACAGTGAAGTAGTTTCTCCTTATGTTTAATTTTTTTTGTGTGTGTGTTCCAGCTTCTTTCCATTACCCCTTGTCCTGCCACTGAACACTACAGAAAAAAAGTGTTGCCCCATGCTGTCGACATACATCTTTTAATTACTTGTATTATTGAGGTCCCCTCTCAGTCTCCTCTTCTCCAGGCTGAACAATTCCAGATTCCACAGCCTTTCCTCATAAGAAAGATGCTCCAATCCCCTGATCATCTTGGTAGCCCTGATCTGGACTCTCTCCAGAAGTTCTCTGTCCCTCTTGAGCTGGGGAGCCCACAACTGGACACAGGACTCCAGATGAGGCCTCACCAGNTCCCTCTCTTCAGAGCTACTCTTCAGCAATTTGACTCCCAGCCTGTATTGGTGCATGGATTTTTTTCCTCCCCAGATGCAGGACTCTGCACTTGTACTTGTTGAACCTCATGAGGTTCCTCTCTGCCCAATTCTCAGATTTGTCGAGATCCCACTGAATCACAGCACAGCCTTCTGGGGAATCAGCCCGTCCTCCCAGTTTGGTGTCATCAGCCAACTTGCTGAGGGTACACTCTATCCCCTCATCCACATTGTTGATGAAGATGTTGAACAAGACTGGCCCCAGAATCAATCCCTGTGGAACTCCACTGGCCACAGGCCTCCAACTTGACTCTGTATCATTGATCATGACCTTCTGGGCTCTGTCATTCAGCCAACTCTTGATCCACCTCACCATCCACTCATCTAAGCCACACTGTCTGAGCTTTCTGGTGAGGATGTTACGGGAGACAATAGCCTTGCTGAAGTCAAGGTAGATGACATCTGCTGCTCTCCTCTCATCTAGCCAGCCGGTTATGCACTCATAGAAGGCTATCAGATTGGACAAACAGGATTTCCCCTTGGTGAATCCATGTTGACTTTCCCTGATAACCACCTTTTCCTTCATATGTTTAGTGATGACATTCAGGATGAGTTGTTCCATCACCTTTCCAGGGATGGAGGTGAGACTGACTGGCCTGTAGTAGTTTCCCAGGTCCTCCTTCATGCCCCTTGTTGAAGACTGGAGTGACACTGGGCCTCAGCCTCACTGAGGCTTCAGTCCTCAGGCACCTCACCAGTCCTGCACGATTATTCGAAAATGATGGAGAGTGGCTTAGCAACCACATCAGCCAGCTCCCTCAGCACTCTTGAATGCATCCTGTCAAGTCCCACAGATTTATGGGTGTTAAACTTGCCCAACAGGTCTGTAACACCATCCTCATCCACCAAGGGAAAGTCTTCAGTTCTCTACACTATCCCACTGTCCTCCAGGGACTGGTCTTCCTAAGGGCCTTCCTTGGAGGTGAAGACTGAAGCAAAGGCGGCATTCAGTAGTTCTGCCTTCTCTGAATCTTATGTCTCCAGAGCATCCTCCTTGTTCATCAGCAAGTACACATTCTCCCTAATCTTCCTTTTGCTGCTGATGTATTTGAAAAAGCCCTTTGTGTTTTCCTTTACTTCCTTTGCCAAGTTTTATTCCAAAAGGGCTTTGGCCTTCCGGTTTCTGTCCCTGCATACTCTGGCGATGTTCCTATACTCTTCCCAAGCAACCAGGACTTTTTTCCACCTTACACAGATTTGTTTCTCCTGCTTGAGTAATTCCAGTAGCTGAAATATTTGAAGAGTTCCTGACCTTACCTTCTGATTAACAGCTTCTTGAAAATAAACTTTTCGTTTGATAAGTACAAGAAATTTAGTAATAACATATCCAGCTAAAGAAGATCTGGATATGGACCCATACTTTCAGTGAATCCAGATCTATACTGGCTGCTAATTGGGCAACAGTTTTACATTGGGTGTTTTTGTAGTGCATGGTATTAATTCTAATATCTAACAATCATGATTATCAAACTTAGAAGGCAAAATTTTGTAAACAAAACTGACATTGGTTTTAACTAATGATTTTCCTCAACTCTCTTCTCTCCTTCGGGCAAGCCTAAGGAACCAGGTGACAAGGGTTTTGGTGTGTCCTTGTGGAAGAGTTGCTAGAGGCAGTCAGGAAAACAACCTTTTGCCAACAGGATGGTGGGAAGTCAGCTAAAGGCCTGCTTTGGAAGCCAACTCGGTTCAACAACAGCTTGCCACCAACCAGCTTTGCCATCGCTTTGGCAAGATGTAGACCAAGTGATGCTTGACATTGTTTGTTTGTTTTTTTTTTCCTGGGCTTGTTTAAAGTAAATCTCATGTTCTTAGCCAGCAGTAGTTCAGTGCTCAGGTTTCAAAGGCCGTATGCAAAGGAACTGAAGACTCTGATGGTTGGTACTGGGAATGAGTGGCTGGTGCGGGGTGTCTGTGCAGGCTCCTGCAGTGCTGGGTGCTTCCTCTCCTCGCCTGGTGAGTGAGGGGCTGAGGTGGTGTCTGACAGGAAAGCAGAAGCAATGCCAAGAAACCTCATCTCTCTGTGTACTTTGGCATGTGGACAATGGCATGTTTGTGCTTTGCAGATCTGACTTAAATGCACACTGGTGACAGAGAATCCCCTTTATTTTTGCCCCCCTTCTTCCTTTGCTGGGTAATAAATATCTACTATTGGAGCTGAGCTAGCAATCTGGCTCAAGATTTGCTTAAAAATTTCATCTTTTAACAACTAGTTTTGTTTATTTCATGATGCCATGGGAGATCATCTCTCTTAGTCAACTTGTAACTTATTTTTCTGATATTAGTTATTTATAATTATTGCTGAATACTTCTGCATTGGTTCAAGAACCTGTCAATCCAGAAGACCTCATCACTGCCCATCTTTCTTGTTGCGAGAATGATGCCATCCCAAGATCTGCAATATAGCCACTTAACAGTGTCAACACAATATTGTTAGACAGACAGGCTTCATATGTTCAAGAAGTGTTTGAGTTGATAAATGTGCATTTTAAGCAGTCAGCAGTGTGCCATCTCTTGCATCCTCAGGGCAACAGAATTATTGTACTTCACATCTTAGTTTTCTTAAACAAAAAGCCTGTCAGACTTCATTAGCCAAGTCGCACCTGAATATATTGACTTAAAGATAGAAATTGTTTGACACAGATGCGTATGTTCAAAAATAAAAGTGCTTACTTAATCCTTTTAGAGTGCTTAGAAAATGAAGGAGGAGAAGCAGTGAAACCTATGAAACGCACTGCATGCTGTAGCTGCCTTGCAGCACTTCTGCTATTTTTATATCTACATTCATTGAAGAGAGCTTGCCTAAGCAAAAGAGAAAAGGCTGGTAGATAGTCTTAGTTAGGAGATGAGATGCAATAGCAAGGAAGCTGTGTTTCTGAGAAGATACAGAAAATGTAGGGGAGGAGAGAGCTTGTATCTTCTCTTACAGGAAGGTGATATTGAACCCAAGATGATGCCATGGGTCAGGAAGGCACCATAGTTACAGAGTGGGTGTATTTGAGCAGTGGCCTTCAAGAAAGTTGCATCTTTCCTCAAACTGCAACTAGTTAAAGAGAATGGGAAAACAGCCTGGTTTATTTAAGTAGTGTCATAGAATCATAGAATGGTAGGATTGGAAGGGACCTTTAGAGATCATCTAGTCCAACCTCCCTGCAGAAGCAGGTTCTAACTCTTAATTGTCTTGCTGCTTCCCACCTCAATCTTTCTTCTCTGCTGCCATGTCAGTATCAATTCCAGAAGATGGAGAAGGCTGTAGAGCTTTCAATTACTTCATATAGTCATGCAGGGTAGTGTGCTGAGCAGAGAAAGCTCATCCCATGAAGTAACCCAGAGAGAGAAGATTGGCTTTTGCTTGTACAGCTGAGTACGACTGTGAAACATCCATTGGTAACTGAGTTTATGAACCCAAATAAAAGCTTAGTCTGAGTGCTTTTGCAAGGCTACTTGTAGTACCTTAAGACTGGCAAATATGTGGCAGCTTTGTTACAACAGAAATTGGTGATAGTATCAACCCTAACCTAAATGTGTAAAGAAGTAACCAATGTAGGTTTTTGGTTTGTTCTTGGAATGGAATTGGAGTGCACTTTTTTTTGTTTCAATTCCTTCTGTAATTTTTAGCATCTTACAGAAATCTAAAATGGAAGTAAATGTTGTAGAGATATTTCCAGTTGATGGTTGAACAGGAGACAGCTGGGTCTTTTGACACTTAGGCAGTTGTGGGAGGCTGCCTGGGATTTCGAAGTAGGTGGAGTAACTGGATGCTTCTGTAAAAGTGCAGGAAGAGCTGGTCACGACTGTATGGGCATTCAAAATGTCTCCTCTGAAGTTATCCGTGGTGCTCTGAGTCAGTTCGTGCTTTCTAGAGCTGTTTTCCAGGTTCTTTTCAGACTTGAGCAGACTTCTCAGCACCAGTTTGTATTTGGGTCATGTATGGAGGCTTATCTACGTAAGTGTAAAAGCTTAGCTCAGTTGTTTTTCCTCTTTTACATATAGGTGCTTTTGATCTTCTGGGAGGGGTTGAGGTGCTGTTGGTCAGACAGCCTTCTCTCTTAGGCAAAGTTTTGGGTAGTGCGTTAAATTGAGCTTGGTTGTTGGGCCAACACCACCAAATTCTTAGCAGGCCGTGACTTAAGAGAGAAGCTGCTTACCAAAAGCTCAGATTGTTGTCATTTGAGTTTTAGCTGATTTTAGTGGGGCTGATAATTCCCTTTTGGCAACATTTTGATAATGTGTTGAAGTCAAGAAAATTGTCACTCTGATTGAGATTTTAGTTCAAAGCTTGAGATTTCAGTGTAAGCCTGTCTTAAATAGCAGCACAGCAGTGAGCTTCCACACCTCGGTTGGTACGTGACTCTGTGTGTGTGTGTGAAGAAACCAGAGAGTCTTTTAAGTGAGGCTGCTTTTAGAGGATAGTTGTGTGCTGGGTATGAGTTAGTTTGCTGGTGGAACACTTGCATAAAAAGTTCTGTCACTCAGTTGGAGAGCTTGCCAGTCCTGGTAAATCCCTGGAAAACAACCCCACCTCTTTCTTTGATAACAACAAAAGTAAAACTTTGTGGTTTCTTTTCCCTTTTTGTAGCAACAAAGAAGAGAACGGGAAGCTCGAAGGCAACAAGAGCGTGAGCAAAGGCGGAGAGAACAGGAAGAAAAAAGACGTCTGGAAGAAATGGAGAGGAGGCGTAAGGAAGAGGAAGAGAGAAGAAGAGCAGAGGAGGAAAAGAGGAGGGTAGAAAGGGAGCAGGTGAGTCCATGATACAGATATATACGCAGTAGGTTTGTTTCTTCTAAATTCTTGCTTAATTTTTAGAAAATCAGTAAGCCTAAAGCAGCTTAGAAGCAATCTAACACTGACCCTTTCGTCTTTGTTGTATCTGACGGCAAACGCACTAACATAGATCATAGGGCTTCATGGAAAATTCTGGCAGCCTCAATATTCCCTCAAATAATAATAAAAAAAGAAGTCTTGTTGCAGTACTCATTCTAAATTCAGCTCGTGCCCCTGGGCTTGACTAAAAACCATCAAAATTGGCAAAATCATCACTGGGGCTGAAAATCGTTTCTAGGCTTGTCTTGCTGGATCAGTGGTTCTTGCTGGACGTGGCCCTGTTCAAAAGGCCTCCCAGAGAAGGGCAGTTCTGTTGCGTGTCAGCTGCTGGCACCCACAATTGGTCAGAGGCTCATCATAAACTTTGAATATTCCGAATTTGAGATGGAACCTTTGAGCTGCAGAGATTTTTCCTTCCTAAAACTTAAATATGCAATTTCCCTCTCTTCACTCTGTCTATTTAAAATCAGCTCTAATAACATGTGCCACTTCAGGCAGCAAGTATATCTTAAGTTGTGTCAGTGTGCCCTTAATACCTTGAAAGTACAGGTGAGAAACCGTTTAAACTGTGAAATTCAGCTGCTCTATTTATGCATGAAGTCTGCATGTTTCAAAATCCTTTAAAAACATGAATCAGGGTGATAATCAGGGTAATAATTACTGTGCATGTACTGCAAAATACTGATCCCAAATAAAGGGCCAAAACCTACTGTCCTAGAGGCTGATGGTAAACTTCCCATTAGCTTCAGGAACACTGGTTTTGGCCTGATAATACCTTGTTTTCTTATGTAAAGGCATTGTATTTGAGATCATTGGTCATCGTGTTACTGGGGAATTTTAATATGTTTGTACGTGTTTCAAAGATTTTTGAGTCCAAAGGAGAGAAGACTAACCAATGGGAATAAATATATGGAAAATCTCTAATTACAGCACAGTAATTTGCTTTTGGGCAGACACAGGATATTCCCCCAGCTGCTTTTTAAACTGTTGAAATGCTAATTACGCACAGTGCCATCAATGACAAAGGGTTAATTGACGTGGCCAAGCCAAAACCACTCTGAATTTTTCATCCTTTTTGTTTGTTTGTATCTAAGACAAGACACTCTCCCCCTTTTTAGTATTTTTTTGTTAACCCAAACTATGGCTCAGCCAATGTGGATAAACAACAATATTGTGTATCTCATCAGTCTGTCCCAAGACTCTCTCTATAGCTCCCATCAAGTGTTCTCACCGATCCATTAACTTCTTTATGCATACACTGTAAACGTGTGCATGTGTGGGTGTGCTCGTGTGCGCGCGCGCGCATGCACCTTGTTATGTACTTCCATTAATTGCATGGTAGGATGTTACCAGCTTGGGTTTGGTGCTTCAGAGTTTGAGTTCTTCCAGGGGGTCAGGCAAAGGAACGGGTAAAAAACCTCTCGACCTGTCGAGGCAGCAGGCGAAGAGACGGTTAGATAGCAAAAGCGAGCGAGTTTGGTCTAATCTCTGTTTCCTGGTGGATGTTTGTTTGTGTCATAACCATCGCATAACTCAGCAAGGCTGGCAGCGTTCCGCTCAGGAGAATCTTCTGGTGAGGGCGGTAGGGGAGACGGGCAGGGCAGGTCCCGGCTGCACTTGGCGGAGCCCCTCTTGGGGAGCTTGCTCCGGCTCTCTGCCTACACTACGCCTGGCTCTAGCTGTTGCTAACAGTCCATCGCACCAGTGCAACCAAACTAATGTTTAATATGACTTGCATGTGACTTTGTATTGGCTGTGTTGAGTCAGATTTGCTGTGTTTTAACTTTCCAAAACCTTCAAGTGCATTTTGCTGCTTCTTGAAACCACTTCCAAAATACATGAATGTGCTCTGGCCTGTGCCCACAACATTTGCAGGAGTGCAAATTTCAGAACAGAAGGGCCCAAAATCTGATACTCAGGAGGCAGGGCTTCCTAAATTGTTCTGCAGGCACTAATCCATTCTGAAGTGTGTTTCTCGTTAAAGCTGAACTGGGGAAGTAGCGTGTGGTGTTCCACCCAGGGGGTTCTGATGCATTCCTTTTGAATAAATTTATTGCTGGGTAATTTCTATGTGACAGGAGTATATCAGGCGACAGCTAGAAGAGGAGCAGCGGCACTTGGAAATTCTACAGCAGCAGCTGCTCCAGGAGCAGGCCATGTTACTGGTAAAGCACTGTATCTGTTTTGTTCAGTAGCTATAGGATCCATTTATCTGGCCAGTCCTAAGGCTTCCCTCAGTCGGGCACAGCTGCACTGACAGTATGACAACAAAGGAGCGTGATTAAAAGGCCATTTATGCTAGGGTCGTGGGCTGACAGGCACATATGAGAAGTGCTGTATGGTCACACTGCTTTCTGGGCAGTAAGAGGAGGTTTTATGTTAAAGCGGAACAGTTCTGGTGTGGTGGTCGAGTTTCTGAACAGACCTTGGCATTCAGTGAAGAACTAGAGTGCTTATGTTGCAGATCAAAAGCACACATGATATGTAAATCCGCCCCAAGATACAATGCCCTAGTGTTGGTCTGAATCATTGTTTTATGAATTTTACACTGGATTTAGTATAAATAAGTGGGGTATTTTTTTTCCCTGTAATAAAAATCAGGTTTGACATAACTCTTGGATCATGTCAAGCTTAGCAGTACACTCTCAACATTCCCAACATGAGACACATGCCATATTGGTTTAACTTAGCTCTTGGTTACACTTTAGCAATGAAATAAAACAAGGAAACAAAACAAAAAAATAAAAGCAACAACAACCAGAAAGGTGCATTTTTAATGGGATGGATAGGGACACATCCACCATACAGTCCATATCATGTCTTGAATTCTTCACACGTTCTCTCAAAGGAATACAGATGGCGAGAGATGGAGGAACACCGACAGGCAGAGCGACTCCAGCGGCAGTTGCAGCAGGAGCAAGCCTACCTCCTGTCACTGCAGCACGATCACAGGCGGCAGCAGCAGCAGCAACAGCAGCAGCAGCAGCAGCAACAGCAACAGCAGCAGCAAGAGAGAAATAAGCAAAGCTATCATACCCCTGAGCCAAAATCCCACTATGAGCCTGCTGAAAGAGCGCGTGAGGTAAGTCCTGCTCATGGGCAGAAATCTTGCCTCTCTGCTCCTGCCTGTTGGCATCATTGTGTCTGCAGTTCTGCCATAGTGCACTCGGAGACCAAAGAGTTGGTTATAAAGGGCAGGATGTTTTAAAACGTTGGCCGCTGGTTTACAAACATGAGGACTACTTCTGAGTACTTTCTTTGCTGCAGTCCTTGGAGTTCATAGTTTTGAGGTATAAAGGGTGGAAAGAAACTCTGGAAGGCTACAGACTGAAGGGACCTGGTTCAGAAGCATCATGTTGGGAAGTTCCCTCATCTGCACTGCATCAGACGTGTTTTCATAGGAAGCGTTGGTGCAGTTGACAATCTGCGTATCTTGCGATTGGAAACTGGGGGGCAATTGGAAAGCACGAACCTATAAGGAATGCTTACACTCAGCACCTGTATATGCATTTGATGCTTTAGCTCACGGTCTTAGAAACTTCCTTCCCATGAACACAAACCTGAATTTTGTTAGTTTTGTTTTTTAAGTTTTAAGTATTCTCTGAGATCATGTAGAATCATAGAATAATAGGGTTGGAAGGGACCTTTAGAGGTCATCTAGTCCAACAACCCTGCAGAAGCAGGTGCACCTAGATCAGGTTGCATAGGAACGTGTCCAAATGAGTCTTGAAGACCTCCAAGGAAGGAGCCTCCACACACTCTCCCTGGGCAGCCTGTGCCAAATAGTTTTTTCTTATGTTTAAATGGAACTTTTTGTGTTCCATCTTCATCCCATTACCCCTTGTCCTGTTGCTAGCTACAATAGAAAAAAGTGGTGCCCCAACCTCCTGACACCCACCATTTAGATATTAGAATGCTGTTTGTTTGAGTGAGTGGTCCTCTGTCTTTCCTGGTCCATGGGTAACATTGCTAAGCAAGTAATTGCCTCTTTGATGCAGACTTGGCTCACTTTCAGTGATCTTATTCTTACGTTTCCCTTGAGGATCATACTGCCCACAAACCACTAGACTGGGCAGTACTGGTCAAAGCTCTTAATGGCATTCATCAGCAGCATGTGGGAACTTGGTAAATACATTTTGGAACAAGAACAAAAAAAAATCCTTGGGGCTGTTGAACATGATAAAATAGCTTTCAGTCCACCTTTGTCCAGTTGCACTTCATTACCTTTGAAGTAGTGTTGTTTGGGCTTGGTGAGCACAAACTCATTTTCTTGTAGATGCTGTTATCCAAGTTCTTCATAAACCATGTTTGTGCTATCTCACATTCCTCTCAGTGTTTCAAGAATCTGGAACATGTGTCTCTCTCAGAAGTCCAGACTTGTTCTGGTATGTGGTGGTACAGGCATGGAACTGTCTCTCTTGTCCTTTTTGCATGTTCCTGGCCTGCCTTGGTGAGAGCAAGATGCCAGTCCAGCACTCCTGTCCAACCTGAAGGCTGGCTTTGGAGGCATGTGGAACTATCTGCTACTGTGTCCCATTTTCCTTTCAGAGTTGAAAAGTAGAGAAATTCATGAAGATTCAAAGTGTTACATCCTTTAGCAGAACCATCGACTCAGCTGTTTTTCTGTCATAGTCTTTTGTGACTGCTCTAGCTAGGAGGAGTAAAGTGAAGGCACAGAAAAAATGTCTTAGTAGGCAATTCTTGCTACGAATTGCTGTGTAATATTATTTTCAAAAAGGGTGGTACAAGTATAGCCATATCTTGGTGCCTGGCAGTGGGAGCAATACCAGTTTATCTTAACAGCAGACATTAACTCTGATGTCATTCTTGACATAAAATAGTGAATTGAAGCAAATGTTCTGTGCCTCATACTTTCAGGCATAGTGCTTTCCAGAGAAAGTCTCTGTCTGCAGACACGCTGACTGTCAGGATGATAAGCTGAAGTGGACTAACTTTCCTGTTCTGATGATGTCTAATTGTGATTAGTTTGTTGGGTTATTTTTTTTCCCTTTGCAGCAGCAAAGAGGATCTGAGGAAAAGGACTTCTAAGACTGGCTCCTGGAAATGGCAAGGAGCTTAGGGCAAGAAATGAACCTTGATACCATTTTCTGGTCCAGACAATCAGATGACTGGAGCAAGGCCTGTTTCTATCCAGGGATGCACTCACTATCTCCTTCCACTTTTTTTGCCTGGTTTTAAGAACATGTGGTTCATTTATATGCTTTGTGGAAGAAACCTGCTATCATCTACAGCTAGAGTCATGAAAGCCTGTTGCTTCAGACAGAAGAACTTGGGGCTTTTCCATGTTCTGTTCATAATGAGAAGTCTGGCCCGTGTTCTAAACTTTAAAGGATGGCTCTGTGTAGTTGAACACGGTGGTGAAAATGATTGTGTGGTGGAGATGCTTTCCCCCATTATTGTTGTACTTCCCAAGACATGGTGTAATTTGCATAGACCTGGCAGAAGCCTGCCTGTTTGTTCCCATAGGCAGACACTGTCCTCAAATTTTGGCAAGCAGAGGCAGGTTGGGTTTGTAAAGCAGCCCAGCTGAGGAGTCCTGGAATCTTGCCTCTGTCTTCTGGATAGGGGTTTATGAACATCCAGTCTCTCCAGACAGTCCCTGCTAAAGAACAACTAGAAAACCAGCCCAATACTGGTTTTGTGCTCCAGGCATGATGGTTAGAGCAAAACCTGTGAGCAGAGTCTCAACAAATGAAATCAGCCCGAGCTGCCAACTTGATCTTTGACGCTTTGATAAAGCACTGGGAGTTTAGTGTTCCTCAGATGCAGCTTGCCTGACAGAAATGCACATGCTGCCCTGGTTCCAACAAAGACCATCAGAGGAATGGGAGGATATTTCTTTTCTGCCTGGAATCTCCCTCTGTCTTTTGCCCTTCATATCTCTCGCTTTATTCACAATGCCATGGCCTTGGGAGAGGTAATATTTCTACATGGGGACGTCTCTTGATGTTGAATACTGAGGCCTTTCTGGCTTAGTCTTCCCCTCAGCTTTTGAGGTTAGTGTACAATCACTTCTGCACTTCTCCAAAAATGAGGAAAGAGCAGCCTGGGCTGTTCTTTGCAGCCTATGAGGTCATGTTGGGACTACCTGATGAAAGAGACAGGATGACCAGTCCTATGGTTTTGTATCTAAAGCCAAACAACCTCCAGTATTACTGGTTAGAGAAGCATATCTTATCTCTTCTTGCATTGCCAAACAGACAAGCATGCGAAAACAGACTGTGAAATACCATTAGTATAAGTAAGATGGGGAACTAAACTAAGGGATGGCAATGGGAAATGTACTTTTATAATGTAAAGTTGTATGTTTTTGTATATCCTTTTTATTGTTTATGGAGAAAATACTGATGGATAATAACTAGTCTAGGCAGAAAGAAGCCCTATAATAGTCTTTTGTCATATCACTTCATGTCTTATTGCCTGTATGGGTTTTCCATATTTGCATATTTAGTGAAACTTTGGTGTAATTCACTCGGTTTTACAGTGCTGGTGAAGGCAGTAGAGAAAAAACTCCAACCAAACCCTAAATGTCTTTGGTTTCTTTATGATAAAGGAAAGGTGGTATTCAGCATCCATATTTTTCCTGTAATTGGTTTTATTGACTCCAGAGTTAACCTCCATTTATTTTCATTTAGGTGGAGGAGAGATTTAGAAAAACTAATCAGGGCTCCCCTGAAGCACAGTCTAAACAGATGGGCAAAGTGTTGGAGCCACCAGTGCCTTCAAGATCAGAGTCCTTTTCCAATGGAAACTCAGAACCTGCTCAGCCTGCCCTGCAGAGGCCTATGGAGCCCCAGGTAAGTGCCTAGGAAAATCGTGGTGAGCCTGGAGGAAACACAGAAGTACCAACATGTTTCCTTCAGGTTTGCAGATCTCGGCACTTAGGAGGTCTTATGTAAAGAGTAACACTGTTACACAAAGAAACTTATTCAATAGATTTGCTATTTTTTTCTATTTTTTTGCTTGTTTTATTGATAAACTGATGGATTTGTGGTTTTGAATGGAGGAGTCTTTTTCTTCCTAATAGTAGAGCTAGATTACAACTACTGTGTTCTATTATTATCTGTGAAACAGTGGAATGGTGGCCTAAACACTAGTGACAGTTGCAGTACACTTGTACAATTCAGAATTTGATCTGTGCAAGGTATTTACTACCAAAAAGGATGCTCAGGAAAGAAGTGAGCTTGCTTGGTTTTTAAAATTCTTGTGGGTAAAAAGCTAACTAAACAGGTGGTTTTTAATAATACAAGCACTGCTTCAAAAAGATTTACAAAACATGACTAAGAAAAGCAAGTTTGTTGTCAGTAGGCTTACAGTAGCTAAACAGAGTGCTGTACCACCCCTGGAAAACCAAAAAGAGGTTGAAACTACTGAGCTGAGTGGCTGCTGTCATTCTGTTGTTTTCTAATGAAGAGCCTCCCAGCTCATGGTATCTGTATCTCGTATGAATTACAGCATGAATTTTAAAAGTAACCTTTATCTAAAACTGAAGCATAGCCCATACTTTCTAAGAGATTTAGGTATTCTAAATCAGACAGTATAGTTCTGCATTTGGTTCCTCTGTTTCCATGCAGACTTTTCCTCTCCCAAATTTAAGTCTGTTGATGACAGTGCAAGCTAAAACTGTCACTGATTGTGACTAGCTATTGCAACTCTTCTGGGCATCAGAAGAATTTGAACAGACGGGAGAGTGGGAGAAATCAGGACAGAACTTCAACTCTTACTCATTAATTCCTGGCTTTTATTCAAACCTCTATGACTATTTCAAAATATTGGACTTGTATCTTCATGCTCTCTGTGCCAGTTACTTTTAAAGTCTGAGTCTTCCGCTCCTATTAAGGATAATCAGGCTCTTCAACAGCTGTGTGTATTAAAATTTAGGAAATAATAATAATACAAAACCAAATACAGCCAGCCTTCTGAAACTGGGATTGAAAGCAAAGGTTTGCTTAACAATTGGGTGTGAAAACAGCGTGTTCCTCAGTTACGACCTTTCCTCTGCCTTCGTTTCAGAAATTGTCTCTGAAATGCAGGTTTCCACACAAGGAGGGAGGGAGGCTGAAAGGTCAATATGGGTTTCAATGGAAATCCCAATAGAGTTTTTACCTCTGGAGTCACTGTTGTGCCTTCTCAGTATGTGTAATTGCATATGTGTGCGTGTACATGTGTGCTTAGTTTGTGTATAAATATGTATATATGTACAATATGTGGTACATATATGGTGTAAGTATAATATGTATTGCACATATGTATACTGTAGACAATATATATTATGGGTTTTTAAAATATATATATATATATTGCAATGACTGT
This sequence comes from Urocolius indicus, assembly GCA_013401255.1. Classification (NCBI taxonomy): domain Eukaryota; kingdom Metazoa; phylum Chordata; class Aves; order Coliiformes; family Coliidae; genus Urocolius; species Urocolius indicus. Next base: position 31,851 of record WBNH01009066.1, read on the forward strand.
AAAGGAATAAAGGCTTTTGCATTATGGTCTTTCTCAGAAAGCTGGGAACTGTATCTAGTTCCTCCATTTATGAGGTAATGTAAATGCCTGTCGATTTGCACATTCTGCAGCACTCTTTAAATTTAGTCCATTTCTCCAATTGGAATATCCACTTCAAATTCCCTAGCCCACCAGTGCTGCCATGAGTCCTGACCAAAGCCAGCTGAAGACTGGGGAAGGGAAGGTGACTTCTGTCTTGAGTAGCCTTTGGCCTTGGGCTCACGGTGCAGACGTTAGATCCCCGTTTTCTTCTGGGCACCAGTGTATGTGTATGTGGAGAGTGTATCTCACCCCCAAAAATGCGTATGTGCTGTATTTTCAGTCTGTTACGTTCTTTGGGCGCTTGCCTTGCTTTTAAGTGCATTGATTCCACCCCACGCTTAACCTAATTGCCATAACCAATTTGTCTCTGCCCGCCCCACCTGCCTTTATTCTGTGTTAATTGGAAAGCAATACTGAGCGCATTGAATGTTTTATGTTTTGTTTTCTTGTAAGGTACAGTGGTCCCATCTGGCATCTCTCAAGAACAATGTTTCCCCTGTCTCGCGATCCCATTCCTTCAGTGACCCTTCTCCCAAATTTGCTCATCACCATCTTCGTTCCCAGGACCCATATCCACCTTCACGCAGTGAAGTGCTAAGTCAGAGTTCTGACTCTAAGTCGGAGGTACCCGACCCCACCCAAAAGGCTTGGGCTAGATCAGACAGTGACGAGGTGCCTCCAAGGGTAAGGAGTAGAAAGACAGATGATGTGTGCTATTCTTTTAATTATTCATTATTTTGTTTTTTTAAAAAAGGATGTGATACTCTGGGCACTGGCAAGACCGTGCCCTTGTGCCAGCATTGGAAACAGTACTTCGGAAGGCAGATCGTAACGTAGGGTGTTCAGTTGATGGGTTAATGATAATCAACCTGAAGTACAATATTGAAGCTTCATATAAAATCGGCAATTATTTATAGAGTGCAGCTATTTCAGAGAGACAATTTATTATGCAAAGTTAACAAATCATTACCATATCCAGGAAAGAATTTAAAATATCCCTGAGGTTATTGCTCAGAGTTAATTTTCCTCTTCATCTGTTAGCAACCCAAACTATGAATCATACACATATGTAAAATTGAGATGGAACTGAACAAAAAGGAAACATTCAATATATTTCCTTCTCCTCTCTTCCCCCCCTCCCCCCTCCCCCCCCC
>WBNH01009066.1:33112-56082 GCA_013401255.1 Urocolius indicus
CCCATCCACTGGGATTTGCTTTTTCTGAGTATATTCTTGCTCCCCTGCCAGTCTTTGCCTTCTGCTGATCCATTCCCGGGCATTTGTTTGGTTCCCCTGAGCTTGTTCTCCTAATTCTCGTGCTGTTTCAGCAAATTGCTTTGTGCCTCCCCTGCTTCAGTCAAAATGCCATATTCTTTTTAAACATCTCAGCAGTTGGAGGGTAGCGGGGCGTGTATGTGTTCACGTGGTAACTATTAAAGCACGACGTAATGTTAAGACTAAACTTTGAGTTCTCTTCAAAATCTGAACAGCATCACAACTAAGGCTCTTGGTTTTGTGGGAGTTCGCTTTTGGCCATTGATGCTAGCTTGGATTCAGAATTAAGTGGTGTTAAAACCTTAAGGACATGTTCTGTAGCAGGAGAAGTTTAGTCTTCCTCTTCTCTCTCTCCTCCTCATGGATTTAACACAATCTTTTTTTCTCCCAAGGTACCTGTGAGAACAACGTCCCGGTCGCCAGTCCTGTCCCGCCGTGATTCTCCGCTGCAGGGCAGTGGGCAGCAAAACAACCAAGCAGGTCAAAGAAACTCCACGAGGTTTGTAAACCTACATATCCTCATCTTTCTTGAATTGGAGGGAAAAGGCTCCTGGGAGGCCAAACGTTTCCAGAGAGCTTTTGGCATTGTCTCTGCTGAATGTGTAAGCAAGACGAATTTGGATCCCTTTTCAGTAGTGATTAACATTAATTTCCCTTGGTGTAGCACGTGTGCCAACAAACACTGGCAGAATGTCTTCTTCCCTCTCCTCCTTTGAGTTGTCTGCCCTGTAACTTAAGCAGTTATTTCAAAATATCCTTAAGATCTCTGAAAAATACATGGCCATTCTTGAACATCTTGCCTTTCAGTGCAACAGGTCATCTTGGGAATACTGTGGGGATTACTGGCAGCAGAAGTGTGTGTAACATCTAAAGTGAAGAGATCTCAGAAACTTTCTGACTTCTTAGTCAGAGCCAGACTTTAAGAGAGGGGAGAGGCATCCATGAGCTGTGGCACAGAGCATCTTGAGGTCAGGAAAGGGGAGGAAGGAGCTGCCTCCAGAGCTCAGCAGAGCAAGGTGGACGGGCCACCCTGGAATTGGCTCCCTGGACAGGGGTGAGGGTGTTCTGAAAGGAACAGGCAGTGATGTCTTTTTGGCTCTTGCTTGACTGGCCAGAGCACTTCTGAGATGATTTAAAACCTGCTGCATGAGGGCTGAGAGAGCAGTCCACTCTAGGACAGGTGAAAGAACATCAGGTAGACAGTTCGGAATAAAACAAATAGTTTACACCCACCTAAACTTTGGAGTTTTATGTTCCTAAATAAGGTAATAGGTGTTACTAAAGGAGCCACTGCCCAGGTTATGGAGTGTCACTGATTCCTTCAACTCAGTGTTAAGTGGTTTTGGGTTTAGAAACAGGAATCTGAAACTGAAGCGGGTGACAAAGACTTTCTTCTCTCTCTTGATATAGCAATATAGAGCCTCGTCTGTTGTGGGAAAGGGTGGAGAAGCTCGTACCAAGGCCGGGCAGTGGCAGTTCTTCGGGCTCAAGCAACTCTGGCTCCCAGCCTGGCTCCCACCCTGGCTCTCAGAGTGGATCTGGAGAGCGGTTCCGGATGAGATGTAAGTCCTTCCCTCACCTTCTGGATTTGTTAAGTTGTGAAAGACTCAATAATGAAGGATGATAACTCTCACTCGGAAAGTGAATGCATACCTTTGAGCACGCAGCAGCAAAGATGGATTAGCTTTCAGTACCCCACTTGGCTGTATGTCTTTGCATGAGAAAGATGACAGGCGCAGAAGTCATCAGGAAAGTGTTTTATTGTTCTTTGATTCACATCCAGTCACTGCTGCCTTTTCCTGTGTGCAGGGAGCAGTTTCCATGCTCTCAGAGCTCCCTTCCTCGTGTGTGCAAGGGCACATTTTGGTGCCTGATGCCTGTCACTTTGGTGGTTGTTGACAGGGTGCAGACTACTTTGGATTGGTCTCAGCTGAGATACATTGGATACTGATGCGTATTATCCAGTTCGTGGCCAGACTTGAGTTACCCTATTTGATTTACAACCATGTGATGGTTTACTTTGGTTTCAGTCATAGGTCGGCTGCACCTATACAGATCACAGCTTATGATGGTTTTTTGTATGGTTCTTTGAGAACAATGTAATAGCAAACCAGTGAAGTTTAGGTCTTACTGTCAGACACAACATCTCTTCCCCACTCCGAAGTGAAGTAAGAAAACATATCGTATCTTCCTGTTCAATCTCATTTGTTTTGTCTTCCTTTTGGGATCTTGACACATGCAGCATCATCCAAATCAGAGGGTTCGCCATCACAGCGTCATGAAAGTGCACCTAAAAAGCCAGAAGAGAAAAAGGAAGTCTTCAGACCTATCAAGCCTGCTGTAAGTTGCATCCATTTTTCCTAGTCTCCCATCTCTTTCAGGTGGGCCTACAAAAGTACTTTTTATATGAGCTTCCTTCGTGGTGCCATTGGGATTGAGCTTCAGCTTGAGTTGGTGCTTGTATCTGTGGGCCTAGCAGCATGTCCTGGGCTCTGCAGTTGCCTGCCTACATCACAATACTTGAAACTTTAGAATTTGCTCTGCTTCTGGAATTGATTTCTGCTTTCTGGTCTTTTTCCTACCTAACCTTTGCCTTTCTCTCTTTCAATCCTGTGCTTCTTTCCTGGGGTTGGACCAATGATGATGCATTTGACCCGAATGTGCCAATGCTGGGCTGAATGGTGCAGGGAGAAGTGGTAAGACCTTAAATTGTTGCTATTTTCTGTGAAAGATTTCTGGCATTTTCTTTATCTGGCTGCTATTACGATTGTGTGTATGCTCTATGTCCAGTTGTACCTGGGGGATCACAGTGAGTTTTCACAGTATTTGCAACTTTCCTTACAACTTTTTTCTGTTGCCATTATGATACTACATTAGCATCTAAAGCTGTCGGTTAAAGCCCTACTTTCTTAAACAAACAGAGGTTGTCCTTTGCTTCTAATAGTGTACTATTCAGGTGAATAAAACATAGCTATGCAATTGAGAACAGATTGCTCCGACTGCAAACCTGATTTGCCCACTCTCCAACCAAGCTGCAGGCAGAAAAGCAGCTTATGTCTCGTACTGTTTGACAGTTCTGTGCAACCGAGCTGCTGCTAATGAGTTTGACTTCTCAGGTGAACTCCTTAGCACGGATCCATGCACCTGGGAATGGATCAGAAGGTTTCAAGGAGATCAGCTCGCTGCAACTGGGCCTTGGGTGTTCAATAAGTCTTAGAATTTTTCTGCTGCCTTGCTGCCTAGATTTCTTGTGGAGGATGCTGTTAACCTCCGCAGTTCAGGAAAATGAGCTATGGCAGTCAGCTGCTGAGTGATACTGGATCTGGGTCTCAATATGTCCTTCAAATGTTAGAATGGATAAACCAAAGTCATAATCAGGATTGTTTGGATTCAGAGTATTGACAATTTTCTGTAATGTGGCAAGGCCTCCTTAGGTTGACTCTTTTGGTACTTAAATTTATCAGAAAGTGAGTTTTGATACCTATCAGGAATAAATAAATCAGAAGAAACAATACTGCTGAGGCCACGGGAACGTGGCAGCAGACAAGCGGGCAAACTTAGGCACTATTCCTCTGGGTTTGTCTTGCAACCTCTCCACTCTTCCTCACAACATCAGCTTTTTCCTCCCTCTCCCATCAGGATTTAACTGCATTGGCAAAGGAATTACGAGCAGTAGAGGATGTGCGACCTCCACATAAAGTAACAGATTATTCGTCCTCAAGTGAGGAGTCAGGGACGACGGATGAGGAAGACGATGATATGGAACAGGAAGGAGCAGATGAATCTACTTCTGGACCAGATGATGTCCGAGCAGTGTTAGTTCTTCTAACGGTGTTTTGCTTCTGTTTTGCCTCTTAGGGGGTAGAAGGAAAAGGATGTTGGGTATTTTGACTTGTATGTTAGTTCTTTCAGCTTACAACGATCTATGAGTGAGACATAGCAGCCTTGTATGTTCACATTTTCAAACAGCAAGGGTAACCTTTTCCAAAAGTAGGCTTCTATAAATTATGTCCTTTTTCTCTTCTCTCTTGATTTACTATAAAACAAGAAGCGGTGTTTAGCAAACTCCTGGCTATTTTTTTTTTTCTAGGCAGGTTATGTAAGTAATCCTCTCTGGTCCCCATATTAGCTAATTATTAGTGTACCTCNCACATTTTCAAACAGCAAGGGTAACCTTTTCCAAAAGTAGGCTTCTATAAATTATGTCCTTTTTCTCTTCTCTCTTGATTTACTATAAAACAAGAAGCGGTGTTTAGCAAACTCCTGGCTATTTTTTTTTTTTCTAGGCAGGTTATGTAAGTACTCCTCTCTGGTCACCATATTAGTTAATTCTGAGTGTACCTAGATGAAGAGCAACGAAACCTAGGGCACAAGTGCTCTTCTCTCACTCCAGTTATTTCCTTGTCTGGCAAATAGGTCAACGTTGAACTTGAGCAATGGTGAAACAGAGTCAGTGAAAACCATGATCGTCCATGACGATGTGGAGAGTGAACCTGCCTTGACTCCTTCAAAGGAGGGCACCTTAATTGTCCGACAGGTATTGCTTTTCCCTCTCTGTGCAGCGCTGCACCTTTTCTGTGCTCATTAACCCACTCGCTCATTCACCCATGCTGTTTCTACATTATATTTGTTGTTTGTATTATCAAGACACAGCCGTAGCGGATTTCAGATGAGCCAGAATGTTTGATGCATGCAAAGATAAGAGTAGCCCTTCACACCTTGCTTCTGTTTTGCATGCTTTCCAGTGACACCCATGGCAGCACCATTCAGAGTATCTCAGAGTCTGTGGGAGAGAAGGGTAGAAAAGCTGCAGATGTGTGGAGCAAGTAACCGGAGCAAGAACTTAGTTTAGCTGTACCATAGAACCAAATGTGGCTGTCAGGAGTGGGGCTGGGAGGGAGACTGGGAGGGAGCATTCAGGGTTTATAAAAATTGTTTTGAACCTGTAGCTGAGGGCGTACAGACCACCCAGGTAACATACCCACACATACATACAAATTCATGCTACAGTTAGCGCTGGGGGAATGGAGAAGCAAAGTAGGTGGCTAGGCAGGGAATGTGGACAGAGCTAGAGCGCTGTGTTGTTGCCTTGTTGAAAATACTGCATTCTTATGCCTCTGAAAGAGAATTGTTCCCTGCTTTTAAATGAGCTCGTGTGTTAATGAGTGTGCTAGCTTACAGGAGTGTCCTCGGTTAATCGCATTTCTGAATATCACCACTGAATGCCAGTTTCTTAATTGAGCCTTCTGGTTTGAAAATTAAGATTTCATGCTTATTGTTTTAAATTAGCTAGCTGAAGGCATTTGCCAGACAGTCCAAGCTCTTATCTGTATAGGAGTTGAGTTAGTTTAAAACAAAACAATAAGGGAAGAAATCCAACCCCCACCCCCAGAAATGTGCTTGTCCGCGTTGTGGCAGATGACTTACCGGCGCAGTTACTCTCCTGTTAATTAGCAGAGTTGGCTGTGCAAGTCGACCCCACAAACTAAGCTTTTGCCTGCCGGTAGAGGTGAGAATTTGCTGAATTCTAGTAGCTCTACCCACTTGCCCTTTCCATCCAGGCATAAAGGCATAGATAATCAGCTTATTTTTAAACATAAATTAAGAAATCAGTGTAAAAAGGTAGGAAGCGAGTGAGGGAGAGAAGGAGAGAGGTTGTTAGGGATATAGACCTTTAAGCAGCACTTGAGCAAGACAAGTGTGCCTGTTTTTTCTACAGAGTACAGTTGACAAAAAGCGTGCCAGCCATCATGAGAGCAATGGCTTTGCCGGTCGCATTCACCTCTTGCCAGATCTCTTACAGCAAAGCCATTCCTCCTCCACTTCCTCCACCTCCTCCTCCCCATCCTCCAGCCAGCCGACACCCACCATGTCCCCACAGACACCCCAGGACAAGCTAACTACTAATGAGGTATGTCTTACACCACAGCTGGCTGCTTTCGTAGGGTTATAGCAGCATTGCCTTAGTAGCTAGTTTGCAAAGGAACTCCAGCCAATCTCCCCTGCTTTTTATTTTTCTATCACCTTTATTCCCACTCCCCAAATAACACGTTTCAGTTCTGTGTAAGAAGCCCTTAACTCTAGAGCAGTCCCACGCCAAACTTGCCAGTTTACTATTTTTGCTTCCTCTTAGTGAATCATTAATTGCATGGCATTCGTTTTGAAACTAAACTCGACTACTTGCATTTTCGAGCCAATACTCTCTTTGTAATCCTGTTTGATTCCGGGAGCAGGCTAATGGCAAGCAGCGCGCCTCTTAAAAATTAGCGGTTCCTTTTGGCTTTGTCAGTAAAGGCTGGGCTAGTAACTCTGCACCTACGAGGAGCTGCTTGTGGAAATTCATCCTTTGAGGAGAGGAAGCAGCCGTGGAGGGGTTTTAGCTCTTTAAAGCTTGCCACATGGATTTGGTGAACAAATCAGGCATGTCCCGGGAGAGTTGTAAAAAGCCTTGAGTATTGTTATTTCAGAATTGTGAATGGGGGAAAAAAATCTGTGTGTCCTCTGAAAAGCAGCTGTGTAGAGATGACTGTTCTCCACCAATGCTGGTTGTCTCTTGATGGAGAAGCAAAGGCTTTGCCTCTGGGGAAGCTCCTTCTTGCTATCCCAGGCTGATCCTGAGACGATGCCTTCCCATGCTTACCAAATGCTGGTGGGCGAGCCCGGTCCTTCACGTGCGTGTAACCCCTTGCAGCAGAGGAGGTACACACATGTGAAGGAAGGATGCTGTTCACCCTTTACCAACCATAGGAGCCAGCAGGGGGCCTGGCACAGGACCTCTGCTCTGACTGGATGGCCAGCTTTTGGGGAGAGCCTCTTTCTGGATGCAAGCAGGAGTGGTACAGGGGCAGCAAAACTCAGTGTGAAGAAGCTGCTGCTTTTCAGGGTAGACCTGTCCTGCCACATAGGCATGCAAGTGCTGTGACAAGAAGGAGAGGTTGTGGTGAGCTGGGTAGGCTGATGGCAGTGCACGTGTTTACCACAAGATCAAAAATGCTTCTGAACCACATAGCAGGATGGTGGGTGGGAAGGATTCCTCCTGGACATTCAGTTAGCATAATAGTTAATTTTCAGCTATGCTTCATTGGTCTTTGATCTTTCTGAAAGCACATTCTTGTAGGTTATAGAGAGCAGTCACTCAATCCAGAGAGATATTAGTTAATTACTTTGATCTAAGCAATATATAAGCAGAGTTCAGTTAACTCAGCATGGGAAGCAGAGGCTGTGGCAGTGGCTGGTGGCAGAGGAGCCTTTTGGTATTGAGCTTTTTAGGGGAGTGATGTCTTCTAAGACCCATTGCTCTTTTTTATGCAGAGTAGAGGCTTAGAAAGGTCAGAGGTTGAAGAGTAGTTGTTGGTAAAGAAGTTTCTCTAACTACATTTGCATAAAGCTGAGCAAGAACCCAATACTGCTTGATATAACTTACCCACATGCACGCCCTGTACATTTACACTTTTTGTTTTTCTTCACTTGTCCCATTCTGCTTCAGTATGCAATGTTGTTACTGTAATACTAAACTGGCAAGGGTTTTTCAGTTGTTCCATTTCCACTTTTAACAGTTCATTGTTTCACTTGTCTTCTTCCTTTCTTTATGTTTTTTCATGTTTAGACCACGTAACTCAGCAAGCACCAGTGATTTTTATCCACTACATATTCATAGCTTCATATCACCGTTTGCTACACCTTCCACACTAATGAGCCCCTTTGTTCGGTACAGGTTTAATATGTTGCTTTGTCAAATAAAGGTGGAAGAACCTGCTGCAGCTTTCTGGCAAGAGGCTCAGGTTAAGCAAAATAGGGAGAACAAACAGAGGAGGACGTTGAAACATAATCCATCGTAGAAGTGAACACTTGATCCCAGATATGGTTTTGTTGCACAAGCCAAGAGATCAAACTTCATAATTTTATTAAACTAGCTCACTTTAGAAGATGGCTCATAAATTCCAAAGTTGTAGGTAGTGGACAGCTTGCAGATAAGATAGAATACATACATTTAAGCATATTTTTTTTAAAGAAAACCAGACATTCCCTCGCTTTGTGCCTGACTGTAGTAGCCAGTCCTAAAAAATCTTCGCTAGCAGCTGAGGTGACAGGGATGGCGATTTAGCTAATTACGTTCCGCTGTAACATGTGCGGCGTGCATAAGTATGTAGTGAAGGTGTGGTGCCTGCAGTGCGTTGTGTATCTGTAAAGGAAGTCAGAAAGCTTGGGGAGGCTCTGTAGCATAATTCTGTAGTGGCTAAAAAAATGTTGGTTGTTGTTATCCGTGCTTTTTATTGTCATTAATATTAATAAAGTTGAAATTTACATTGCAGACTCAGTCCGCTAGTAACACACTCCAGAAACACAAATCTTCCTCCTCCTTTACACCTTTTATAGACCCCAGATTACTACAGATTTCTCCATCTAGTGGGACAACTGTGACTTCTGTGGGTAAGTAAAGTAGCTGAAGACGACAATTGAAAAAGGGTTCAGTGACTTCAGTGGCTCTTTAATGCAGTTACGAATGTTACCATCATGCTTTTTATTTGATTTGCAATGGATTGCATAGTTTGTTTCTTTTTTCCATTTACATTTCTTACAGAAAGAAAGACTTGCTTGCAGTATTCTCAGTTACTGCTTTGGGTTGTGTGGTAGATAGAATATATGGCCAGAATTTAGCATTTGAGGGATATTACATGCACTTTATTTCTTTTTTCCAGTAGGATTTTCTAGTGAAGCAATGAGATCAGAGGCAATAAGGCAAGACCCTACACGGAAAGGATCGGTTGTCAACGTGAATCCCACGAACACTCGGCCACAGAGTGACACCCCAGAGATTCGTAAATACAAGAAGAGATTCAATTCGGAGATACTGTGCGCTGCCTTATGGGGTAATGCAAACCTATTCCTCCCTTGTTTCCTGCACTTCTGAAGTGCAGATGAGCCACTGTGAGCTTACAGTCTTTGAGAATTATGTTTCTGAAACCGTAGCTGTTTCTCTGTGTTTATTCAATGCTTCTTTACATCTTTTTGTTGCAAGAGCTGATTTTTATTTTGTTTTTTTACAGTGTGTTCTGCTTTGATATAGTTTCCCACTGCTGTATATCTGCTTCTGATGGCATAGTTCAGACTTCATTCATCTGGTCAGGATGTCTTTTTCATCTCTCTCTCTAACCCCTGCTAGCAGCTCAGGGAGCTTATGGTTTTAGGCATTGTACACCTGGTGCAAATAGGATATTTCTTTTGAAAAAGAAAAACTTTCTTGAGCCTCTTGCTAATGTATCATTGTATAGCTTGATTGAAGATGTGTTTTCTAAGGTGACTTTCCACCTCAATCATCGGTTTATGTCGGAACAAATAGAATGGTAGGAGAGACATTTTCCAGTGGGAGACTGGCTTGGTTTTGTTAAGAGTGGTTAGGTGCAAAGAGAAGGTGGGCATGAGATGTCAGCTCAACAAGTTGTGCCTGGCCTTCTTGTCACAAGGGATCATTTCTGTAGGTGTCAGATGGTTAGTGGGGTTCCTACACTGGCAAAAAGCTTAGAGCAGTACTTGTGCCTGCTACATTGTGGAATGATCTGCCACAACACCCAGCAAAAGCTCTTCTCTGCTGCGTCATGTCTTTCTTGGCCAGAATCTATGTGGCCACCCGAGTTTTTTCATTATCTAGATGTTAATAGGTGATGCTTCTGTATATTGTGTGCATATTTATCTGGTATCCCTCAACAGACTGTAAGTGCACATGCACGACGTTTTAAAAACTATGTTTCAGTTTAAAAACTATGAGGAATAGACTTGGCTATTCCCCTGAGTCACATGGTATTTCTTTTTGTATAGGTAACAGTGCACTTCTCTTGTTTACATTTTCACAGCTCTTTCCCAGGCTTTTTTCCAAGTTCTCTTTCGGGGTTATTTCCAACATTTCTTGATTCTCAGAACAGCATTGTTGTCATATCCTTCTTGTCTGCAAAGCTGTGTCAATTAAATAGCTGTCCTGACACCTTATCTTCCTTTCTGCTATTTTATTTATTTCTGGAATTTACTGCTAAGAATTTTTACCCCAGTGCTATTTCTGCATGTATTCATATGAATAATTCTCTGATAAAATGACAACTTGTGCAAATGTAAACTTTAAGGCTGTAAGAGGGCGAAGGCAGAGAGAAATCGTACAGGATCAGTAAAGATGACTCATAATTTCTCTCATCTGCCTTGTTTTGCCAGCAGCAATTTGCGTTAATGGTTTTCTATTTCTTTGATCTATGTATCTGACTGTTAACGTTGATTTAAAGTACAGCTATGAAATCCTAGAGGTGTTTTACAGCTACAACAAAGCACTTCCATGTTGAACGTTTAGGGCCAAACTGATGGTGATGCAAGCTGGTACACATGCTTATTTTTTGATAAGTTTTAGCTTCCTTTACCCTTAAGCTATTCAAGCCATTTCATGGTGACATTTCTTACTCAAAAAGAGAGGGGCTTGTTTGCTTTGCTTTGTTTTGCTTTGCCTTTACCTGTGGTAATGCTATAGTATCTGGCAGGTTGTTGATTGTATTAAGTCTAAGATGCTGTTTCTTCTGGTTCTTTGTGGTAAAAGTCAATGTGAATGACATGGATGCAGTGGCATAGATTTTTACACCCAGCCTCCACAAAGAGCCTGTACTTTTTCAGGAAGAATTTCCATTTGTTTAAGAAACCAGAACTTCTTAATTGTAGGGTAATGGTAGAAGAGCTCTGCTGGCTGTGATTAAAGGCAGAGCCTGCATTTTAAAAATACAAGCACTGCTTGGCACCAGTGTCATACCCCTTTAGCTTCATCTTAAAATGCACTTAGCTAAGGGAAGGGGTCAAGGATAGGCAATTGTGTAAACTCAAAGCAGAAACAACTTTACCACAAAGGCAGCAGAGAGAGAGATGAGGGTGGAGGCAGGAGCGATTGAGCCCTAATGTGCAAAGAGGAGAAGGAACCCTGAGGGAGCAGTCTGTGTGTGCCCTGCTTTGAGATGTAATCCATACTGGAAAAACTACAAAAATAGGCGTTGAAACTGAATCACTTATAGCTCTTAGTCAACGGGTCCTGGAGCTGCAGGAAGGAGACTGACTGCCGGGTGCTTCCTTCGCTGGTTTGGTGCTGCTGCAGCCTGTACCGAGGCCTCGCTCTCCCTGCTTCCTTCCACCACTTCCTAGTTTGAGGATGTCTTCCAGTACAGGAGATGGTTGGTGTGAAATGCCTCTGAGGGCTGTGGGATGGAATCTAGCAGATGCAGACCCATAGTGGGAGAAGTAGAGGCAGGAGGTGGGCAGGAAGGGGATGGAGGAAGTGTCAGGAGCTGAAGGAGAGCCTGGGAGGGCAGCAGGCCCTCTCCCAAGATGGGCTTGATGCCTGCCAGCATCCCTGGGTTCTCCAGCCTGGAGGAAGCAGAGGAGTAGTGGAGCGGCAAATCTGAGCAAAGAGATGTGGCGTTTTCTGGGGACTTCAGTGACCTCTGAAGTTTCTTAATGAAAAGGCAAGAGAGGAAAACAGAGATGCAAGATGGTTTTCCAGCCTCTCCGTGGGCCTGTCTTTTTCTCATCCAGACAGAGGTTTTTCAGAGTGCCTCAGCATTAGCAGCTCAGGCCTTTTTCCTGTCATTACCTCCTCCTGGCTGCCACTCTACTCCCTCCTAACACCCTGTCCCCTTTGGGAGACACCTTATACCCCTTGCATCAGGGTGAATGTGCCCTCCCTTTTGCACACTGCTTCCGTCCCCTGGCTACCAGGTGGGATGTTCCTCATCCTTGCAAGCAATTCCTTTTTTTCGCCTCTGTGAGAAAACATATCACTGCTGTTGATACAGAGATACAGACTCCTGGGCACTGGGCCCACATACTGCCTCAGAAAAGGTTCATTATGGGATCAGCCCAGATGATACATTCATTGGCACCGATAGAGTTACATCTGGTGATTAATTATCTGACTAGAGATTAAGGCCGTTAAGCAATGTAACTATGATCATCTTGTGTGAGTTTACTTATCTTATTTCATTATTTATTGCTTAAGGATGACAATTTTTACATCGGGATTGTAACACAGAAGTCTAATAAAGCAATTGATTGAACTTCCATTCCCTATATTCTATCTGACCTGTCTCTGCACAATTTGTAAGCTCCTGGACTGAAAGACTATTGAAAATAGACAAAGGTTTTAAAGAATTTTTAACTTAAGACTGATAATACAGTAATAGATTTTAAAAACCTAGCCTCGTACATATATACACCTCTGTTTATCACTAAAAAGGTAAATGACTTTGCATACTAAGATTTTGTGGAGTCTTGGAAAGTGTTTTGGTGCATGTTTGGACCTTTGTATAAAGAAATTGGGCTGCTTAACTTTTCTCATCTGTGTTTGCTTGACCTTAGGAGATATCTGTGGAAACACAAGATTACTAGAACACTTGTAATTTTAATGTTCAGATAAGAGAAAACTTCTGGGAAGCTGAGCACTAGTCCTGTGCCTATCCTTTTACAGGAGGGCTGCACCACAGTCTCCTTCTCCCAGCAGAGGCCAAGTCCCTACCACTGCTTCTTTGCAGTGCACTCAAGAGCATCTTGTTACCAGCCCACCTACCAACAGCTAATACATCTTCAGTATATATAAGCTTTGTGCCTCACCTCATCTCCAACATTAGCTTGCCTTTTTGTTTGGGAACTGGTCCTCTAAAAAGCTCTCCACAATCTACCTATCTGTCACTCTCCTGAACACTGCGATTTGGTGTCAGTAGTCACTGCAGGCAGGTAATGTAGAGAGTCTCTACATCATGAGGTCTTCTAGGCATCAGGCAGCTGAGACCCAACCAGCAGTGGTTAGACCTTCTTGAAACAAGGCAGTTGCTTTATCAAGCATCAGTTCATCCAAATATGTGGAAAATACGTGTTTACTAACTTGTATCTTTGGTTTTGTTTCTCCTAGGAGTGAACTTGTTAGTGGGCACTGAAAGTGGTCTGATGCTGCTAGACAGAAGTGGTCAGGGGAAAGTTTATCCACTCATCAATCGAAGACGATTCCAACAAATGGATGTACTTGAAGGGCTGAATGTCTTGGTGACAATTTCTGGTAAATCTTAACTGTTTAATATTATTTTTTTCCCCCACCTGGCATGGCATGATGAAAAGCTTTTCTTGGCAGCCTGTGTGTTGAGGGGGAAGTCTTGACTTGACTGAAGTCAGTGGGTTTTCCATCGTTTCACGTCTCTGAGTCTACAGTTTGTTTCTGCAAGTGAATCATTTTCCACACAACACCCTGTGCTCGCTTGCCCCCTGTCCTTCCTCCTGTAGAGTGGCCTTTAAAAATGCTTCAGGAGTTTAGGGGAAACGTCTGGCTTGCTTTGCTTTTTCAACGTTTGGGAGCTGTAAGTTAATACTTCGTGAAGTTTGTAAAAATGGCATTCTTTGTCATGATAACTTTTAACCTAACAAAAATATGGTTTGCTTCTGAGTTTTAAAGACATGTTATGTGTTAAAATCTGCAGAAAGGGAAATCTTCTTGCAAAGAAGGGAGATAAGTCATGTGCACTGTGTGTGTGTTTGCAAGAGGGGGGAGTACAACATGTTTGTGAAACAGGAATTACCCTCATGAGAAGGTAGCTCAGTGCAGCTTTTGGTCTCATCTCTCACTGGATGCAACTGCAGATGGCAAAGCAATGGGAGATAAAGAGCGGTGTTGATTGTTGTGTTTGTTTTGTGTATGCTGATGAAAAATGCGTGTTATGAGGCTCGAGGTTACAGACGCTATGGCTCCAGACAATTATTGCATCAGGTTATCCTGCTGTTAAGCAACTTCATATGGTGCACGCTTAATATTTCTTCACTGGTGTCGTTCAGCCATTTACTTTTGGTTTGTTTGTGAAAACATCCTTTGCTATGCTGCGCATGTGTGACAGGGAGAGGATGTTAAATGAGGTTTCTCAAAGCAGACGCCACGTCATTGTCAGAGCCACTCAAAATTTTGAAGCTCCAGAACCCCTCTGACTCCAATAGTAGAGCTCTTTGTCTCTCCCAACACTTGTGCAGGAGGACACAACGCTTAGCACAGTTTAACACATTAGTAGTATTACACTACTACAGGTCCAAAGAACTGTGCCCATGCTGGTATCATCAATGTGGGACCTCATTTCTGTCTAAAGCAACTGTATTTTATTGATTTATTATTTGGTGTGTTCTCAGCTACAGCTATGCTGTGAAGCCTTAAAAAGAAAAGATGAGTCAAGGAGAGTTTAAAAAAAATACAGCCTGCTGTGTATCCTTTTGATGTCTAATGCTGTATGTTAAAATGTAAGCTGTTTGAAAAGCACCATTTGATAGAGCTTATTCTATTTTGTAAACAAAAATATTGTATAATCCAACTTGTGTAAAATCTGTTGGTTTGAGGCATCCCCTACCCAGATGACAAGTATCTGTGATTCAGCCTTGAGTGTAATTGTTTTAGGTTTATTTACGTTTGCGTCAGTCACAATCCGAGTACCCTGACACATCCCGAGTACCCTGACACATCCGTTTTCTTTGTTTCCTTCGAAACTATTGCTTCCTCTGTGGAGACATGCTACATTAACCCCTAACAAATCTGATGATCTTTGGCTGGTTCATGCCTTCATCTCTATCTCATCTCCTGCAGGATTTTTGTGGGTTACTGGAGTATGAGGCAGAAAAGAGGCACCCGAGCATACTTGGTGCAACCGTGACGCTGTTACGCCCAGGCTCCTCCTTATATGTCCCTCTTTTAGCTTCTGTGCCACAGTTCTCAGTATAAGCTGCCCTCATGCTGCATTTCCTTCGGTGTCTTTCTCTTTGCGGAGAATTGCTCCACCTCTCCAGGCAAACTAGGAATGAGGCAAACATGAATTGAGGCCATGTTTCTGCAAACTTTGTCCCAGGACTGCTTCTGCTTCAATCAGGAACGTTGTTAAGCTCCCTTTGGCACACTCAGATGAATATTCCCTCAGTGTTTTCAGGAAGTGATGTCCTGATGGTGGCGAGGTTTGAAAGATGTCACCACCAATTCATATCTGAAATACAAAACTTTGTGACTGGAAAGCTTTTGATGCTGAGGTACTGAGCAGTCACAGCTGGTACAAGAAAGGCTTGCAGGACAAAGCAGAGTAGTTGATCAATTCTTCATTTTATACTGCTGATAGAGGCAAAACCATAGTTTTGGCTGCTCAGGTAATACAGTACAGAGTCATAAAAACGCTGGAGGAGAGAGCAGCGACGTGCATACAGAACATGCTCCACTTGTGGCTCCCTGAGGGTTTGCCAGCCCAGCTGGCTGATGGTGGCACTCAGAAAGGTAAGAAGGGATGACAGAGTAGAAGAACTGGTTGGAATCTGCCTACTTAGTAATTAAAAACCACACCAACAATAAAAGCAAATACCATACAGGAAAAGGGACTTTGCATTTGAAACAACTGTGAGAGAATCAGAGCTGGGACTTCTCATAGAGGTTTCTGGCTGATCAGTTTATTTGATGGCTGGACCAGAATCTTCTTTCTTATTTCATGACCTTAGGAATTAGACCTCCTTCAAAAAACCCCAACCAAAACCAAACCAGATTTTAGAGAGCCGTTGAAACTGACTGGGGGAGATTTAAGCAGAGATGTCTTCTCTCCCCACTGTCTATAGGAACATTTAAGAGCAGCATAACTTGTTGAAATACACACATAGCCATGTTTACATAGCTAACCAGTCCAGCTCTTTTCATGTCAGGCTGCTGAAAGGCTGAGGAATTTCCTGTCTTGTGACTTTCCTTGTAGTCTAGACACTAAAACACAAAGGGAACACACTTGTTGTTGATTTGAAAAGGGTTTCTGGTTGGAGAGAAATACTCTGGGTGCACATCATGTGAACCAAAAAATAAAATAACATTTAAAAAAAATTAGCCGCATGCTGGGAAATTCCCGTGTGTTGTGTTTGTTCTGAGTTCGCAAGTTTGACTAAGCTACTGAGGAAGCTAAAGGCAGAAAGAATTCGTCTCCTGCTAGATAGGGACATGTGATGGTTTTCAGAACATTCGGTGCATTATATTGACCTTGAGCTCTCTGAGCTCTTCCTCACCAAGAACTCCAGTGCCGTCTGGACTGTGTTCTCTGTTTTTCAGTGTTTTATCTAAAAAGCCCCCTATGGCTATTGTTTACTGACCTTTTGTTGGTCAGATGTGGGACTTCTGAGGATATTGTTTCCTCTTCTAGTACTTTTTCCAAATCTTTAGAAAGCTACAGGAGTGCTGGGGCCTTATCCCTTTATGAAACATGGCTTAACAAATATGAGTCAGGCAATAAACCAGAGTGTTTATTTACTGCCAAATCTACTGTCACATTTGTGGTGGAGATAAACAAAGGACAGCGCACTGTTACATCACATTTCATGCTGTAACAGCAGAGGGGCTTTGAAAATTAAATAGCAGGTCCTGTATTTGAAAATAGGTTTTCAGTTCCACTTTAAGAGCAGCAAATGGGTTTTTGACCTTGAAACTGTCTCTTCTTTTCCTCCTGCCCTTCCCCATCCAAGTAATGATAAAAAGATCTTTTAGACTACGCATCTTTGTAATGGAACAGCTTGTGGCACTGGAGTCCATGGAGCAGCCTGTTTGCAAGCTGTGCTGCCCCAGCCCCTGCAGCTGCTTTTCCTGAGGATCCCAGCTCTGTTAGAGGATCCCCTGCCATAAGGTTAGAGGCTCTGTGCCAGCTCCAGGACCCTGGAAGGGGAAGCTGGCAGGGCACAGCAGGATGGTCTCAATGCTCAGGCTTCGTGTCCTGCTGCTGCCAGTATCCCATGATGATGTGTGATGACTGTCACTGTCTCTGAAGTGAGCAGCCAGCTGTGAACTGATCCGTCAGCAGGCCTCATGTAAAAAATTAAAAGGCAAATTAAAAGACATTAGTTAAACTCTATAGCTGGATCTGTCTGGCAGACTGCCAGGTGGACCGTCTTGACAGGTCATGGCTTTCTGCAAGACCAGTACTGCGTCACTTGGCCAGCCCAACACTCACTGCAGTGCAGATCAGCTATCTTCCTCTCAGCTCCAAGGGCTGTGAAACACTGTCCACAGTGACTCAGCTGCCTCATTGTGACTGGTGAAGCACTAGCATGGAGCTACTCCACTGACAAGTTGGGTCCCTGAGAGCATCTCCCATTTTCTTTTGTTGCATGGAGATCTCATGGAGCCTTGTTAAATGGCTCCTAGTCAAAGTAGGGATGATCATTCTTCATTGTCTCTAGCATCATCTGTGAGACTGCAGTGGCTTCAGGCAGCAAAGCAGTTGGAGGAAGGAGGATGCAAGATCTGAGTACGTGCATTCAGGGCTACCTTCTCCATAGTTCAGCAAATGCTTTGTAGGTCACTAGTTGTTAAAGAATCACTGATAAAATTTATCACAAACCTTGCTCTGCATTCAAAGAGGCCATTGAGAGTTAAGAGTCTGAGCTGTATCTTGATGACCGTGGCAGATGCATTGTCAGTTGAAGATAAGGCAAATAGATTCTCTCACCTGTGGAGAAGCAGCAACTCTTGCAGTTTCTGAGTGCAGCCTGATAAGTATTAAACCCCTTGCAGCACAAGGGAAGGGCTGCTGAGAAAGCAGTCGCCAGCTTCAAGCAAACAGGTGAAGTGTACATGGGCTGTGCGAAATTCTCTCACTGCAGTTTCAGATGTTGTACATTTCTCCTTATAACAGAACTGGTGTGAAGTGGTTCAGTAATTAAATTTTTTACTGCTGTTGTTCGGTGTGCTTTCCATCAGGGGAATAATGAGCCATCTCAATAACACTTGACCTGTTTGTGTCTCCAAGGGTGATATAAGGGATGGGAATGTTCTGGTCACTAATTGGAGAGAACTTGTAAAATATATTTCATCACCATATTCTTCTTTCCTTTTGCTTCCTCCTTTCAAACCAGTCCTACTCTCTTCTGATAGCTGTATAGATATTTTCAGGCTTGAAATTCCACGCTGCTGCTCTCCTACAGTTTTGGGCAAAAAAAAGAGCGGTTCTGACTCAACTGTGTAATGTTTTTTTTTTATCTTGGTGCGTGACTCTCATGCTTTTGTTGTGGGAGTATAAGCTTTTTTCTGATAAAAGTTTACATCGTAAGAACCAGACAACCAAAGAGCTGTTTGTTCCCTTGAGTTTGTCATTTTATGCTCATGTGGTATTCCATGTGTCTCATCTCATTGATTATCGGGAATGTGTGTGTTGGGGTGAGGTCTAGAGTAAACCTGTTGTGAACGTAAAAACTGAGGGAGATCTCTGCAGTTGCAACAATTTCTCCTTCATTGTCATTTTGTTTTGCTTGAGCAGGGGGTTTTTTGCACTTATCTTCCAGTGGAGATTAACCACTTTTCTTTTTGTGGTCAGGTAAGAAGAACAAGTTACGAGTTTACTATTTGTCCTGGTTAAGAAATAAAATCCTTCACAATGACCCAGAAGTAGAAAAGAAACAGGGCTGGACAACAGTGGGTGACTTGGAAGGCTGTGTGCACTATAAAGTTGGTGAGTACAAATGCTCTAATCAAATTATCAGGACAAAAGCTGGCTGAGAAAGGGAATGGTGATGCGTGTAGCTGCTAGATTTAGGGTTTGATTTTATGTCTTAATTGTCTTCTCTATCCCTCCGGGTGAACTCTGGCAAAACACCAAAGTAGATGGCAAGTTACCGGGTTAAACAAAATGAAAGAGGTCTTGCACTGGGATGCTGGGCTGTGAACTGGAGCGAGCACAAATCCTCATCTGTCTGTTTCTCACAGTGGGTGCAACTTCCAGGAGAGTGCTAGTATAATATGGACAGTGAGGGCTAGTAACATTTCACCACCTCTTTTAGACCCTTCAGGCAGCAGAGGGGCTTTTGTCAACCAGGAGCTGTTCTCTTCACCAATAGGATTTCCCTGATATTTTACTGTGATGAAATCACATGTTGGATTGGAGTAAAAAAAGTAACTCCTTTTAATGTAGATTTTCAACCCTGGGAAGAGGTTGGAAAAAAATAAAGAGTGGGAGGAGAAAGCAAACTCAGCTAGTGCACGAGCTTTGGGGAAGCATTTGAGAACAGAAGCATATGTTTAACTTCAAGATGATTCATTGATTCCCCTTAGCTCGTGAAATTTTCAAGTGCTGTCTTGGATCCGTTGCATTGCAGTTACAGGATGAAGTGTGTTTTTACTTGGCAGGTGCCTTTTGAGTGGTTTAAAGTAATTTAGATGGATTTGGCTGTAGAAACTTTCTCCAAGACTAGTGAAAGACATGTAGCATTCCCAGTCAGCAGAGTATGCAGTGAGCCTGCTGCCCTGCAGGTGGGGATATGAATCAAGAGCTTTTTCTCCCACTTTGTTTTCACAATGCATCTTAATGGGCACTGGATGTTGCTTTTGATTTGGTTGTCTCCTAAGAGCCAGTTCAGTTCCCTTCCAGCTGTGTCTGTCAATGTGGAGCAGCAGCAATTGGACTGAGCTCAGTCTCCTCCTGTCATGCGTGTACTCTTGGAAAAACCTGCTAGTGGGGTATAATCAATAAAGATGACAGTAAGTGACTGCTGAACCAGGAGCTTGACCCCAAAAACAATTAATAATGTACTTTAGTGGTATCATACCCCAGGGTGTCAGCTGCATAATGAAGTGGCCTGTTAATAATACATTAACAGCTATTGAAAGGAGGCTTTCCAGCAGGGAAGCATCTGAAACAAAGAGCATTCTCTTCCAGATGAAGAGG
Source organism: Urocolius indicus (assembly GCA_013401255.1). Lineage (NCBI taxonomy): Eukaryota > Metazoa > Chordata > Aves > Coliiformes > Coliidae > Urocolius > Urocolius indicus. Next base: position 52,897 of record WBNH01009066.1, read on the forward strand.
GGTTTGTTACCCTGGGCTGCAGCCTGGCACTGAACTCACCCCTCAAACTATAGTTGTACAGTAGTCTTCTTCAGGTACTCAGAGGCCTCTTTGACAGTTGTGCTCCAGTTCCCAAGAAGGATAAGCTCTGCCAATAGTTGGGCTCACAGTCTGGAGGCTGCCACTGAGGCAGCTGGCATTGATCACTTCCTTGTCTCTTTGATGCAACGAGGGGTCTTGGATGTCTAGGCGAAGTGGTATTTATGGATCTCAGTTGCTTCAGGCAACTTTTGTCTCCCCTAAATGATAAATTGCTTGTTTGAAACTCAAGATTTGGGTGAATTCCCAGATAGCACCCAGAGCAAATAATGAGAATTATCAAAGGTCCCCTGTCACAGATAAGGTGGTTTTGTTCAACATCCTCCTCTTGCCCAACAGAAAATTCCCAGAAGTCTTGTAAGACTGAACAAAAGCTCTGTTTTTCAGTCAGTACAGCTGTGGGGATTGAGAGGCTTTTTTATTTTTTTTTTTTGTCTGTTGAAAAAGCATCAAGTGCTTTAGCACTTGTACTTCAGTAGTCTTGCTTTCCTGCAGAGTGAAAAGAGAGCACATGGTAGTTTTGTCTGTCTCTTCCCTTCTAAGAGAGAGCAGCTAACTGCAGGCTAGTACAGTAATAAGATATCTAAAAGACATCTAATTGGTATTTGTTAAAGTGTTCTTCTCACAAATCTGAGATTTTCACTCCCGTCATGTGGATTTTTTTTTCCTCCAAATGAGTTGTTATCTCAGACTTTAGGGTCAAAGGAAAGCATTCCATTATCAAACTTGCCTTTTGCTTTTCAAATGAACTTGTTTCTTAGCTTTCTATTTCAGTTCCTTATTTTCCCTCCTCTCCTGAGAAGTGTTGCCATCAGCTCAAAACATGACTTCCAGTGCTGTGGCTGGAACTGCCAATACACTCTGCCACAGTCATAGACTTTTTTGTTATTGGAAACGTCTGTGTGTGAAAACTGGTTTTTTTGTCTTGATCCAATGTGAGGGGACAAAAAAGTGTAAAGAAATCTGTACTAAGTACTTTCAAATGTGGTGGCAGGATTGGTTACTGACAAGTAATGATTTTTGTGGCATAAACGTGTTAAAATACTTAACCACATGGAATTAGGAATCTAAAATGCAATGTTAATAAAAACCTCCAAATGTATGTTGTAAATATGGAGAAATATTGTCATTTTCTCCTTTCCTGAAGTAACTGAAATGAGTTTGGAATTACTGCTGAATTCCTTTTTGTTTTGTTTGATTTCAGTAAAATATGAACGAATCAAGTTCTTGGTAATTGCATTGAAGAGTTCTGTGGAAGTCTATGCATGGGCACCAAAGCCATACCATAAATTTATGGCCTTTAAGGTAACAGTATATTTCAGCAATATGTAGCATTTTGTCATTGCCGCTTGCAGTTACCCTTGTACAAAAATGTTTGGACACGTTATCCTGGCCACATTACAAGTTCTTGTGTAAATCTGCCATGAAATTCATGTTAATGTTTTATTTTATGAGGTTTTTTAGCTCTAAGAGGGAGGACATTTAAAGTTCTAAATTGGAACTGAGCATAGACTAATAATCCAAATGAAACAATATCACAACTGTTAGTTTCTTCTCTCTGTAAATATAGCATGAGGCAGAGAGAAGCAAACTGAGTCTCAACATCTTCATCTGAGCAGAACAAGTCATTAAGTGAAATTCAGCATTGTTTTGGATTGGTTTTGGTTGGGTTTTATTGAGTGCTGCAAAAATGAAGTTAGCTGGCTTGGTGTAATTACCAAACTGATTTACAGACAATCAGTTACTGTCGTTTGTGCAGGCTGAAGTAAGCACTACAGGCATGTCAAATTGCCCTGAACTTTGGGGAAAACAATTCTTACTAAAAACCAACCAAACACCACAAAAACAAAGTAAACACTGCAGAAAACAGCTTAAAGTGTTCTGTGATTGAAAGGCAGCAAGTTGTAATGTGTCTTTGTCCATGAGAGACGTGATAGACTAACTTGTCTGGTGAATGGGAGCCAGAGGAATGTGGGAGGAATAAACCTGTAATACATGCGTGTTTGTATAAAACCCACTGTAGTTCTAAGCAGTAAAGTAAATCTCACTGATGGTTGTCTCACAGTCGTTTGGAGAGTTGGTACATAAGCCATTGCTGGTGGATCTAACTGTGGAAGAGGGTCAGAGACTAAAAGTCATCTATGGTTCCTGCGCTGGTTTCCATGCCGTTGATGTGGATTCAGGATCGGTCTATGATATTTATCTACCAACACATGTAAGAGCTGCTGCTGGGGTTGGGTTTCTTCTTTCTCTCCGGTTGTGACCATTGCTCCCCTTCCTTCCTTTCCATTCCTCAGATGATCACATTTCAGCCTGTCCCTGTGGATCACTGCAAGGTCCTGCCAGGGATAAATTGAGTGGAGGGGAGTTCAAACAAAGGCCACGTTAGCTACTGAGGTTTCCTGTTGTTCAGTGTACAAAGAGGTGTCAGATGGACCTGCAAGGTGCAATCGTAGAATGGTAGGGGTTAGAAGGTACCCCTAGAGATCATGCAGTCCAACCCCCTACTAAAGCAGATCCACCTCAATCAGGTCACACAGGAACATCTCCTGGTGGGTTTGAAAACCTCCAGAGAAGGAGACTCCACACCCTCCCTGGGCAGCCTGTGCCAGGGCTCCCTCACCCTCACAGGAAAGAAATTTCTCACATTCAAGTGGAACTTCTTGTGTTACAGCTTGTGACCGTTACTCTTTGTCCTGTCACTGGTCACTACAGAAAAAAGACTCACCCCTCCCTCACAATGAACCTCCATTCAGTATAGTGCAAAGGTCTGAGGTCTTGCACCGGGCTCCCTTTCTGCCTCACTGAAACAGTGACTCCTACAGAGAAGTTAACCTTTCCTGAGTTTAGATGTATGTCTCAAGATTTGTGCCCCAAGGGTTTGCAGATTTTTTTTTTGTCCTTGTGGAGAGTGTCTAGCTTGGGAGGTACAGAGCTGGGACTTCTAAACTGAGTGAATCCATTATTTGCTGTCAGCCAAAATAAAAAATTACCCAACCATTTCTCTCAGCCGAGGCTCCGCAGCATTAAAACGAAAGACTCCTCTCCTCTCCCTCTCCTCTCCCTCTCCTCTCCCTCTCCTCTCCCTCTCCTCTCCCTCTCCTCTCC
>WBNH01009066.1:56109-133949 GCA_013401255.1 Urocolius indicus
CCTCCCTCCCCCCCTCCCTCCCCCTCTCCCTCTCCCTCTCCCTCTCCCTCTCCTCTCCTCTCCTCTGTAGATCCAGAGCAGTATCCAACCTCACGCAATCATCATACTCCCAAACACGGATGGGATGGAGTTACTGGTCTGCTACGAGGATGAAGGAGTTTACGTCAACACGTATGGAAGGATAACCAAGGATGTGGTTCTGCAGTGGGGAGAAATGCCAACTTCAGTTGGTAAGTGCCTCTGGCGAGTCATATATAGTGTGCCATTAGGGAGCACAAGTTGTGTGTACTTAGGCAGAAGGAGGGTGCATCGGGCTTGACTTCAGATTCAGGAGCAGTGATATCATAGTATTCCTGGAAAACAACTGTGCAAAGTGGAGAGTAATCAGTTAATAGAATGGTTCTGTTTTGTTGCTGAGTTTCTAAGAACAAAATCCAGATAAGCAACTTGTGGAGTTCAGGAATGAAAAACACACCAGGGCCTCTGCAGGCTGCTGTGGAATTTTTTCTAGACAACCACATTGTTGTGGAGACCTGTGTAAGGTGGGAGATGGGTAAGGGATTATTATGGGTAATTGTATCTAGGTATACTTTGTTAATTGTATATAGGTGCAGATTTGTTTCAGTCACAAGTACACACCAAGGTCCTCTTGCTGCCTGTGCTGCTGTATTTCAGTGCTAAGCATAGCATTGGCTGTGGTCACACCTTCCTTTTCTTGGGCAAGCAGGTTGTATCTCATGTGGTTTGGAATGGATGGCTGTATTGGGAGATGACTGATGATAGCCATTCGAGCAATGCAAACAGTAACAGAGGAGGAAATGTAAAGGTTGTCTGTGCACAGCATGTTTGCTCCTGCAGTGATTAACTCTTGACTAGATGTAAAAGCAAGCAGAAATTGTCAACTGGCAAGTTGCAGAGCCTTTGGGGATTGGAGTGCCTGTGAAGTAAATGACACTGAGGCAGCTGACACCATCTGAACATCTCACCTGACAATTTTTAGAAGCTATTTGGCCCAGTTACCACTAGTGGCATATTTAAAAAGAAACTGTTTTCCAGGATGGTGGTATATGCAATGTTATAAGTGTACATTATGGTAGAAAATATGATATAACTTCACTGAAAATGAAATGAAAACATTGTATAAAGAGGAAGTACTGCAAAATTAACTATTTTTAAATTTTGCCTGCTAAGAGCTATTGTTCTTTTAATTTTCCTGTTAAGCATGCCTTGCAAATCAGAGGCAACAGCTTATTCGTCATTAAGATCCCATATGTTACTTTTGGCAGCATTCCTAAGACTATCCATCAAATTGCTTTTTGAATATACCTTTTCATAATGCTGGTGACTTTCTCCTTAATTTTTTTTCCTGCTGTTGAAGACAGATTTTCTTTCCTCATGCTACTACTGATCTGTTTTTCCCTGGTGACACACTTAAGGGAAAAAAATGCTTGAATTTTTGCTTTATTTGTGCACAAAGGAAAGTGGTGTGACAAAGAATAGTATTGTCCCCTGGAGAGCTTAAGGTGAGCCTCTTTTGAGATACGCAGAATGCTGTTCAGGCCAATTGGCTTGCTCAGAGGGATCACTTTTTTGAAGTATTACTCCTATTAAAGGAGTCTGCCCCCCCTCCCTTTTTTTTTCTTCTAGTTTTAATTTTCCCTCTACACTTTCTCTGGTTTTGCTGACAAACTCCTTCAAGGAGGGGAGGAAATGAGACCATAAAGACACAGTGCTGGTGCTGGGGTCATACTGGAGTGGATGGATTTAGTCTATTTAAATCTTGGGTTCTGCTTTCTCTTTGTTAACACCTAATTAGCCTGCCAAACGTGGGTGAAAGAGCCTGTGTAAAAACTCGATGTTCCTTCCATTTAATTGAAGGTTGTAAAATTCCCTTTATGTCACAAACGCTCAGGGAAGATGTATATAACTAAAATAGAAAACCCATGGATAAACTTGAACACGAGAAGATATTTTTAGGCACGATGAAGGTGCCGAGGGCAGAAATAGCACTCTGAAGATGTGTATAGTTATAATCTGCACATGCAGGTAATTACATTCCTCTGCTTTTCCAGTTTCTCTGTGTTGTCCTTCCCCTGTCCTGATGGGCTGTGTGCTGTTTTCTTTCCAAAGCGTACATCCGATCCAACCAGATTATGGGCTGGGGTGAAAAAGCGATCGAAATACGGTCGGTGGAAACTGGACACTTGGATGGTGTGTTCATGCACAAAAGGGCACAAAGACTCAAGTTCTTATGCGAACGCAATGACAAGGTATAATCCTCACCTCTGTTCCCTCCAGTTTGTTGGCAAGATGATAAATATGTCCTTAAACTTCTCCTTCCTTGGAGGTCTTCAAGATCCACCTGGACACGTTCCTATATGACCTGATCTAGGTGGACCTGCTTCTGCAGGGAGGTTGGATTAAGTGATCTCTAAAGCTCCCTTCCAACCCTACCATTCTGTGATTCTATGATTCTCATTGAAACCGAGTACTTAAAGTGGACTTACCTTGACCAGCAGCCACACACCCACCCAGCTCTTGCTTACCCTTCTCTCCCATGGGACAGGAAGAAAGTATAAGGAAAGCAAAAAGACTCGTATATGAAGATAAAGACACTTTAATAAGGACAGTAAAAGCTGTGCACATAAGCCAGGCAAGAGGAAGAATTCATTAATAACCTTCTGTTGTCAGGTGGATGTGGGACATAGTTTAGTGGTGGGCTTGGCAACGTTAGGTTAGTGGTTGGACTCGATCTTAAAAGGTCTTTTCCGACTGAAATGATTCCATGATTCTATGTCCAGTGCTTCCCAAGGAGCAGTGCTAGAGCACACGTAAGGCTTGCTTGTGAAGACAAATGTCATCCCCACAGTGTCCACCCAGCCCTCTCCCTTTTCTCCAGCTTTAATTGAGGAGCGTGATGGTATATGTTGTGGGACATCTTATTGGTCATTTTGAGTTGACTGTCCCAGCCTCTTGCCTGTCTTCAGCCCACTGACTTCTGAGGGCCGAGTGGGCCAGAGAGAAAGCCTTTGGTATCATGTGAGCATTGTTCATCAGCAGCCACAACACTGGTGTTTTAACAACGCTATTTAGTCACGAATGCAAAGCCCAGCACGTACGAGCTGATGAAGAACGTTGGCTGCAGGGGGGTTGGACTGGATGATCTCTAAAGGTCCCTTCCAACCCCTACCATTCTATGACTCTATGATTCCATCCCTACCAAACCCAGCACAGCACTGCAGTTGCAGTTTAAATACCAGGGACACTGAACGCAAACATGAGGCACTGCTGTCCTACCTGTTGAATTTACCAATCTCTTTTCTCCACAGGTTTTCTTTGCGTCTGTACGGTCGGGTGGAAGCAGTCAAGTCTATTTCATGACCCTTGGCAGGACTTCTCTTCTGAGCTGGTAGAAGCGATGGGATTTGGCGAGGAATTGCTGACATCCAGAGTCTGAGATCTTCATAACTCGGAATTACTTTCAACTGGAGTACAGACCTGCACTAATGCAGCACTCTGTGTAAATGTGTGTGCAGGCATCACTGGTGTTAGGTTTCTTTTTGTGTTTCAACTGAGGCTGCGAAGCGGCTGGTGCTGTAAAGATATTGCCATCAGGTGCTACAATGTCTTTGAGATTTGGGATCACGCTAGAAAGCTACAGGTCTTCTTTTCCCTTCAGCTCCAGGATTCCTAGGCTTTGAAGGACTCTGTCTGTTAGTGTTAAAACAGAGAGAGGGGAAGAAAGGAAAAAAACAAAATGAAACAAAACAAAAAAAACAAACCCAGACTTACCATGAACATGCTGTTGAGTGGACAAGGAGGCAGGCAAGAGAAGGTGAGAAGTGGTGTAGAGAGTCAGAGTGGCTGAAACGAGAGGGCAGATCTAGTCTAGTAATGCTAACAATGTATTTAATTGACATTTCTTTTTTTTTTTTTGTAATGTGACAATATGTGGACAAAGAGGAAGGTGCAGGTTTTCAGAAGTTAATATTTATAAAATGTGAAAGACGCAGTGACTAGGATAACTTCTTCTTGGGGGCAGGGAGGGTGGGAAGGGGCTCGGGGTGGAATCGATTCTTGGGGTTGGTTTGGTTGTTTTTTTTGTTTGTTTGTTTGTTTCTGCAGTTTTATTTTGGCCTGGCCAATAACTTTAGTCATTTTCTGTGTACCAGGTATTGCCTGAAACATGTGCGGATGATAAAAAAAAAAAAAAAGACAAAAAAAAAGAAAGAAAAAAGGAAAACAAACAAGCAAAAAAAAAAAAGGTTCATTTTCTATAATGATTCTGTGTTAGGCCAGAACTTGGTTATGTCACAGTATTAGCACTGCCTCAGTTTAAAGGTTTAATTTTTGTTTAAACCTAGAAGTGCAACAGCAGTTTTACCACAGTCTGTACTCGCAGAACTTAAAAAAAAAAGTCAAAAAAAGGAAAAAAAAAAAGCAAAAAAAAAAAAAAGGAAATAAAATCCAAACTCTACATATGTTTATTTTTTTGTGCCTACCTCATTGTTTTTAATGCATAAATAAAAGAGGTGGTTTAGTTTCTACGTTTTTAGATGAAAAACCATTAATGTCTAATTTAATCTTAATACCAAAACTACCAGATCGAAAGGTTTCTGACTGTTAATTGCGTAGCGAGTTTCAGCAGGAGGAGAGAGTGGTCCGATGGGGCAACAGTGGTAGCGGTGTGGCAGTGAGACACTGATCCGTGTCATCTGCTTACGAAATTCGGTGAAGCAAGTGTTTTCTTTTTGTTAAACCAGTTTCATCCTTAATAGAAGTCTGAATTTAGCCTAAAACCAGAGGTTTCACTCTTCTAACAACGTGGGCTTAGTAACAGGCAGGTAAAAATAACTAGGCTAGTTCTATAAACTGTTAAATGTTGTAGGAAACATTTTGGGGCGGTGATGTTTTTGTTTTTTTTTTTTCTTTTTTAAGAATGCAATGCACTAAAACTCTTTTAAGAATGTAGTTAATACTGCTTATTCATAAAAAAAAACAACAGCGTATACCTGTGTTTAGATGTAAGATCCCAGCTCTGGCTTTTTGTTTTTCTTTCCTTTTTTTTTTTTTTTTTAAGTCAGTTTTATTTTATGAATAAGTTCTGACATTTGTAATAAATGTCTTGAGAGTAATAATTTGTTTAATGGCTACATGTTCATTACTTGAGAAACCTTGAGTGTATAATAATCTGTTGGTGTTGTAATAATGCACAATGTCACGATTCAGCCGTTTCCCTTTTTGTTTTCACTACTTTTTTTCTTGCTTACTTTCTTTCCCCCTCCTCCCCCAAAATTCCTTCGGTGGGGTACTTTGTTAACAGCTGCCTTAAGCTGTTCATTCAGTGAACAGGCTCTCAGTGTTCCACGGGCTTTGTCTTCTGCTGCGGTTATCCTTTCCTTCATGACATGACAGGTAGGGCTTTTTAAACACACACGTTATTCTTTGATTCAGTCAAGCCCATGGCTCGAGCGACTGGTCACACAATCACTGAAGAGCCGAAAGTACTGAGCGTGCAAAAGCTCAGACTCGACAGACCCTCCTTTTGGTGTCAAATCTGACTGCTGTAAATCCTTCAACCCCCAATCAGCGTCGCTGCCGAAGACTCCGCTTGGAACATCGCCGAGGGTTGAAAAGCAAGTGGTGAATGCATATCGCCAGCGCACACGTGTGCACACCCCCCTCTTCCCCCCCAACACACACCCCTCCTTCCTCTCCCACCCTTCCCCCCCAAAAAAAAAAAAGAATCAAAACTCAAGAAAGCCTTACATTTGCTGGCGGAGGAATACCTAGAACTATTTTGTTTTGGCTTCTGTTTTTTAACTGTATGACTTTTTGATAGCGTTGAAGGTGAAGGATGTGTTCTTTTCAGGCCCGGTGCGGTCAGCCAGAGGAACGACCGACCTTTTGTACTATAAAGAACTTAAAGGGGACTCAGAAATGCAACGTGATGGTAGATGTGGGTGTAATCACACAGCTGCCCTGTAGTGTAGTTTGCCGAAGCTGATTCAACCAAATGTCAGTCTGCGTGATTTAAATCTTCCAGCGCCATGTGGTCACAAATTAATCTTAAGTCCTTGAAAGCTGATGCTGTTCACCTAGAGGAAGATGCTCCAGTACTGTAGGGATGCCCAGGTCACGGATACGTGCTGTTGAAGTTTTGAGGCTCCAGAGGAGGAGGAGGAGGGGAAGGGAAATGTCCTTCCTTGAAGTGGAGCTGCCCGCCCGGCAGCTTCTGCCTCCGCGGAAGTGCCAGGGTGGCAAGGTAAAAACAGTATTATGAAACCACTATGTACACCAACGTTCGGTCTCTTCAAACAGTGCTCTCGTAAGCAAAGAAGAAAAGAAAAGCTCCTAGGTTTAGTTTTAAGCTTTAATAAGTAATTTTCTGTATCTTTAAGTCAAAGTAACCCTAACTTGTATGACTGCAGTGTTTTTATTTTTTATCTTATGCACATGTTATGTTGGAGAAAATGTTTACAAAAAATGGTTTTGTTACACTAATGTGCATCACATATTTATGGTTTATTTGAAAGTGATTTTTGTGGGTTTTTTTTGTTTTTTTTTTTGGGGGTTTTTTTTTAGTTTTTCATAGTAGTAGTAGTAGTACACTTTTTGTGATTTATAACCCCAAACTCTGCTGATTATAAAGATGCTAAACAATAATACAAAATGACAAACTGCATTAAAATTACTAATCGTAGAGCTGCAAAGCAGACTGGTGACAAGTAAAACACTCAGCCTTTTTTTTGCAGTGCTATCTAACTTGTCTTCTGTGTATTATGGAAATTACTGGTTTTTCCCCGTTTTTCCTTAAATAAAGTCAAATTGACACCTATTGTATGTGGAAAGTAGTTTGAATATGTACTGGCTGCAGGAATCAAGCTGCATGTGACGTAAGAGCAAAGGCCCTCTTGTCAAATCTCATCATTTTAAAGACGTTGACAATAAATGTGGGCTTTTGAGGGCTTTTTTGTTATTGTATTTTGTTGTTTTGTTTTTTTTTTCATAAAGCCCTGTCTCCTGGCAGAGTTGCCCTTTTGAGAATTACAGTTCTCCTTTTAAAGAACAAAAAAGCAAAAAGCTTAGAAACTTTAGTGAGCGCCCGGTGGTTGGGAAAGCAGAAGGTGCCCAAAGGAGAGCCTGGGCACATGGTGAACTTGCCCTCCCACCACACTGCTTTCAGTTATGAGATGTTTTTCTTGAAGACAGAGTACTGGAGTCCTGAGCCAGATTTTCGCACAGTATAAAAGCACAGCTCTGAAAAACTCTGGCTTTTTGAGTCATAAACCCTGAGTACTGAGTGGGTTTGATACGAAGTTGCTGGTTATGCCTCCCAGGTGATTGACTTTTGCCTGTGTTTTTCCACCAAGCACTGTCTGTTTTCCCAAAGAGGAGATAAGCAGTAGGCATTTCCTTCCGACTAAGCTGGTCTCTGCGAGAGGAGGAGGAAGTCTGTGTTCCCAGGGTCCTGCGTTTCCTCACACTTTCATTAGCAGAAGGCATGGGATGTGGTGTAAGGTGACAAAATGTTGCGGGGTTTCACTCACTTCCTATGGACAAAGGTATCTGAAATTCTCAAGCCCCACAATCGTTTCTTGCTGCTTCTGCAAGTGTAGCTACCGACTGACCTTAAAAAAACTAGCAGGACCAGCTGCTCCAGGTCTTCTGGTTTCATTCAGTCATTCTTGACCTGCTGAAGACTTCCCTCAGCTAAACATACTTGGCGTGGTCGAGCACCTTAGTCACGAAGACAGAGAAGAGCTGTTGCTCATTATGGTACATAGTGAGTGACTGAAATCAGCAGCCTGGGTCTGACGTTCACCACAGGCACTGGCAGAGGCCGTAGAGCACATGCAAAACCTTCATGCTCCTGTGAAGAAAGACACAATTGCAGTGATGTAAAGGAAGAAGACAATAAAAGAAAGAATTGGAAACTGAGCAGCAGATCTCATTATCTCATGTAGGTATCATGGGTCAGAGAGGGCCAGTTTTGTACCTTGTGAGAGGAGGAGAGACTTACATAGCACAGAAGAAAACAAATAGTCCAGCAAGAGAACATGTGCATCCTCAAAATTAGTAACTGTAGTTAAACCAGAGAAAGAAAGGATCAGTCATCAAAATGAGCATTTGAAATATTTTTATTTTCCAAGATGTTAAATACTCAGTTAAATATTAGTAACGGAAAGTGCAGAACACTTACCCATGAGATTAAAGTTAAAACCCTGCAAACTGGAAAAGATAGAGACAGCCTTTTCTGGGGGGATTGCTTTGCTGAAAGACACACATTAGGGCATTAGGATTGTATAGGACCTTATATGAAAGAAGGAGGGTCTAGTTTTGTGGACTTCCACCTTCTGTGCAGAGCTTGCTAATTCTTCAGCTTACATCTACATTGTGGTTTGGAATGCAGACCATAATATTGCTAAAAAGAGCTTGTTGGAGAAACAACTTGAAATGCAAGAGGCTATGGCAGAGCGGACTCATCACTGTGTGTTGAGCATGGGACTCTGGTGTTAACAACGTGGCACAAGGCAACAAATCTGTTAATAGTAATAGCCAGCAATGTGCCCTTGTGGCCAAGAAGTCCAATGGCATCCTGAGATGCATCAAGAAGAGTGTGAGCAGCAGGTCAAGGGAGGTTCTACTCCCCCTCTACTCTGCCCTGGTGAGGCCTCATTTGGAGTCCTGCATCCAGTTCTGGGCTCCCCAGCTCAAGAGGGACACGGTATTTTTAGAGAGAGTCAAGTGAAGGGCTGTCAAGATGATCAGGGGACTGGAACATGTTTCATATGAGCAACGGGACTGGGCCTGTTTGGTTTAGAAAAGAGGAGACTGAGGGGAGATCTTATTAACCTTTACAAATATCTAAATTGTGGGTGTCAGGAGGTTGAGACATCCCTTTTTTCTATTGTAGCTAGCAACAGGACTGGAACACAAAAAGTTCCACTTACATATAAGAAAAAACTAGTAGTTTATTACTACTGATTACAGTTGTTTAAATTTTCACTCTGTGTTCATGTGACTCCATGCAGCATATCACAGAATCATAGAATGGTAGGGTTGGAAGGGATCTTTAGAGATCATCTAGTCCAATGCCCCTACAGAAGCAGGCCCTAGATCAGGTCTGATAAAGGGTAAAAACTCTGCTCTGGAAATACTGACCAATCTGCTCCTTCAGATCTCTCTGTTTTATCCCATCTTGTTCTAAATAATAATAGGGAGAGAAGGAAGGAGGAAGGTGTTCTGTTGTTCATGAAAATAAGTCCCTGACTCAATTAGAATATGCCCATTTCAACTGAGGAAATCACGGGTTTTTTTTTTCCTTTGTTAAATTATAACAGGAAATGCACTTCACCATTTCATTCTCTGGCTTTTGTGGTTCTATGGGGTAAATAGGTGGCGTGGGAAACTTGGGTGAATTTGTTCCAACTGCTGTACACAGCTCAAATTTTACTTGCCCTCTACATGAAGTGTTTATTGCACAACCTCATATTTGTCACTTGGCATAATTTGTCCATTAAAAGGCATTACCACACTTCCATTTTATTTGAATACTTTCATGTCCTAAGCGATTTTGTCCATGCCATGTTAGCCATGGAAAAAAAAAAATTTTCCTGGCTGTGTTGGAGTGAAGGGATTGTGAAATAGTTTGCTCTTGTCACAGGAAGATTGCAGATAATTTTCGATAGAGTCCCACGGGTATAGCTGGCGAGACTTTAGTCTTACAAACAGGCAAAGCTGAAAGATAGAAGAGAGTAAGTTGTGTGCTTGGGAGCTTTTACTGAGTCAGAGAAAAAGAAAGGAAACAGAGGGTTTAGTTTGAGATCTTTCACCTCAACCATTAAACCACCTTAGTCCCTTGGGGTACCAGAGTCTCGCTTAGTGTTTGACGAAGGCAATAGAGCATAACCCACATGGTTGCTTTCCTGAGCCACACACTGGTACTTACTAACTTTCTGACAATTCTGACACAAACCTATTGGCAAGGCAAGACCTGTGGGAAAGCAAAGCACAGAGGGATTAAACATCTTTGTGTTCTGTTGCAATGACTTTTCCTTCTTTTTGTTTTTTTTCCACTGTTGCTAGGCTTAGTGCATGTAGAAGCATGCACTTGCTTTGCATCAGGCAGGGATGCTGGCTTTTGGCCACTCTATATCTCATACTGATGGTACCACAAGGTAGAAAGAGGATGTCAGTCCTCCTGGAAGAGTCTCCTCAAGAGCCTTGTCAACCCCACTGCAGGTTTAACCCTTTGTTTAATTTGAAACATAACATATAGACTAACCTCCATCCTTCCAGGCACTTGGTTATGCCCTCACCTCCCCCTAATCCTTAGATGTGGTCCCAAACCTGATAGGCTGACTGCCTAGCAATGGGTGCTACCATGGTGCAGACTGCTTGGAACAGCTGCCGGAGCCAGGCTTGTGTACACGTCCAGAAGCTCCGTCCTAAGAACTGTCTCGCTGTTCTTCATTAAATCCTAAGCCAAACCTGATAAAATCACAAGACCTTCTGGAAAATTCGTATGGAAATTTTCTCAATGTTTCAGTAATGAAATTAACTGAAAGATAAGTAGAGAGCACAAACTGGCATAGAATGCTAAAATGCAAAGTATGTAATTACAGACTCACAGTTGTAATGACTCTAATAGATATCAGAGACAAGTATAAAAAGAGCATAAATTATTTCAGGGCATAAAGAATCAGTTATGGGTAATTAAGCTGCAATTATCATTACTGTGCTGCTATGATAGGGGGTTTTTAAACTCATTTTTTCCAAAATGGAATAATTCAAGTTAAGCATATCTGTCATTCAGATAAAAACATTTTTCTAGTGCTTTTCAAAACGTGCCGGTGGGACAGATCTAAATTTTACACTAGTGAAAACACACGGAATTTTTATGAAGTGATTTATTTCGTGTCACACAGCTGTTCAGTGGCACCAGCTCATGTTCAGTGAAGTGCACAAACCCAGGCCTACTGGCAATCATGTAAGCCAACAATCAAGTTCAGCAGTTCTTCACATGCCTAAGATGAAGTGATTGTGTAAATTGGTGGTCCAGGGCTTGCATTGAGAGCAGTGACAGCACAGCTTAGAGCAGCCAACAGTGTTCCTGGTCCAATCCATAGTGCTAAGATGGCTGAACCTGGAAATCATTTTGTAAAATATATCAGGGTGAGCAGCTGATCCACGAGCAGATGTGGTGTGAGAAGGACCAGCAGTTCTGAGATAGCAGCAGACTTGAGATGGCAGCGGCATAGAGACAATGAACCAGAAAGGCAGCAGGCCACCTTCTCTCCATTGTAACACACTGAAGGCTTTGCAGCTGGAGAGTAGCTCCTCACTGGTACCAACAGACAAACTCGGGTGTTAAAAGTGGCAACACAAAATTCAGACATGTTAACTCTACCTAGATTGCATAGTAACCTGCACAAAGGAGCAAGGAAATGAATTCTAGGGTTGCTCCTAGCACTCTCTATGAATAATGACCCAGGTAGTCGGGGGTATTTGAAGAGGGACTACTCTGAGTCCCTAAAACCTGGGTGCCTTTTGGTATCCTATCTAGCTTCCAGCTGCTGCTGCAGCAGATTTGGGGTTCTCAGGGCAATGGGGTGTCTCAGACACCTTGGACATCTGTAAAGGAACTGCATACATAGGTTTAGGTACATAAATCCCATCAGAGGTTTTAACTCGTCTGTCATGACGCTGAACTCCTCAGCACAGGGCTTGTCATCCATTGCGTGTGTTCATGCAATGCCTTGCGTAACTTCACGAGTTGATGCTGTAATGCAAACCTTTAGAAAAAGGATTTAAAAAAAAAAAGCTGGAAAATTTGGGAAATACCAGTGGATTTAATGTTCCTAAACTTAAGCTTAACCCAGACACCTCTTACTACTGCTCAGCATTCAATTACATTTATAGATTTTTCTTGAATCACAGTCTACAACAGATGGTCCTCATGACAAGCATAAGTGTTCCAAAATTCTCTTTATCCTCATTAATTAGTTTGGAGCCTTATGTATATCTTGGTGTCACCCAGAGTGCTCATTCTCTCGTAAATTATATCAGTTTAGTATGGTTCACAAATACTAATGAACTTCTCTACATTCCTGTAAAATAAGGGACAGTTATCATTAAAAACTTTTTTTTCTGTTATCCTGACTTGAAAATAAGAACAAAAGGTTAGATCTTTTTATGGAAGAGAATTTTAAAAGCTTTTAAATACAGAATAGTATGGTTGGAAGGGATCATCTAGTCCAACCCCCCTGCAGAAACATGTTCATCTGGATCAGGTGGCATAGGAACATGACCAGGTGAGTCTTGAAGACCTCCAAAGAAGGAGACTCCACAACCCCTCTGGGCAGCCTGTGCCACGGCTCCCTCACCCTCATAGTGAAATAGTTTTTTCTTATGTTTAAATGGAACTTTTTGTGTTCCAGCTTCATCCCATTACCCCTTGTCCTGTTGCTAGCTATTATAGAAAAAAAGGGATGTCCCACCATTTAGCTATTTGTAAATATTTGTAAATGCAGATACTATTTTTTTAAAAAAAAAAAGCAAAAATAATTACAAAACGTTTTCATATTTCCCTCAAACGTTGCATAGTTTACTGCTTATTATAAAGCAAGAAGCTGACCAATTTTCCACAGAGGTCCTTTTTTGTTTTTTTTTTTTTTTCATGCCCCTCACTCTTCTGCTTGAAGAATAGTTTATTAACAGTGTGCATCTTTCAAACCTGAGAATGTTTTACTACATTCAATTCTTTGACAGATTTGCATCTCTTAATCACTTGTAAAAAAAGTTCCATTACAGTTCTGAAGGACAAGTTGTCACCGTTCCTGTGTGTGGCTCCAGTTTTAGAAAGATCTCCATGGCCACTTCTGTGAATTGCTGGATGCAAGTTAATGAACCAGGACCAGCATAAAATCAACTCAAGAATGAATCTGTAAGAACTCNTGTAAATGCAGATACTATTTTTTTAAAAAAAAAAAGCAAAAATAATTACAAAACGTTTTCATATTTCCCTCAAACGTTGCATAGTTTACTGCTTATTATAAAGCAAGAAGCTGACCAATTTTCCACAGAGGTCCTTTTTTGTTTTTTTTTTTTTTTCATGCCCCTCACTCTTCTGCTTGAAGAATAGTTTATTAACAGTGTGCATCTTTCAAACCTGAGAATGTTTTACTACATTCAATTCTTTGACAGATTTGCATCTCTTAATCACTTGTAAAAAAAGTTCCATTACAGTTCTGAAGGACAAGTTGTCACCGTTCCTGTGTGTGGCTCCAGTTTTAGAAAGATCTCCATGGCCACTTCTGTGAATTGCTGGATGCAAGTTAATGAACCAGGACCAGCATAAAATCAACTCAAGAATGAATCTGTAAGAACTCCTGTAGGTCTTGCAACACAGGAACTATGTAGACTCAAAGAAACATTTACCCTACTGCTCCATAATGTGAGGGTTGTTATAATTACTTATTTTCTAAATACTTGCTTGCTGTATTAACCACCAGGATGTCATCGTGTTAACTGTAATTTGGATTTTAATAGTATTTTGGTGTTGCTCCCTACATCCTCTTTATGAGGTGGTTTTTGAATGGGCAACTTCTTTCATGTTCCAGCTCACAAAGTTTGTCTTCAAAGGAAACATGTTACATCTGGTTACATTTGTATTTCTGAATAATTGAGTATACTTCTAAAACCTATATGCTGGGTGAGAGAAGGTGCTAATCAGTAAATGCTTTATAAATTTTATGGCATTGATTAAGTGTGTAGAGTGTATCGCTTAAAACATTCTATCTCAGTCAAACTGGCCTCTGACAGAATTTACCACTTGCCTTCCTTGACCAGACTACACGTTTCTCAGAACTAGCATTTTTTTTCCCATGGGAAGTATCAGTTAAAAGACAAATTTAATTCTCTGATTGAAAAGGAAAAGATTGAGATGTGAAACATATAGCTCCTTGTGATTTTTATATGTGAAGAACTGACATAATGTTTCATCCAGTTGGCCAAAGTTTTTACTCCTGAGCTGCCTCATCCTCGCTATCTGCCCCAGGTGAGAAGCCTCTCGTGGCCTTCAGGCCATGGCACCCACAGGTCTCAGCTGCAGATTCATGGACCAAACAACTACCACTCTCTCATATTTTGGATACGTGCCTTGAGGTGATGTTTTTGTTAGAACAACTGAGATTTGGAGGTGGGGAAGCAAGAACAACCCAGAGACTTTGCGAAATACACAAGCCCTTCCTCAGATGTGCTGAACACAAGCAGAGAATAAGTTTTTTGAGTTTGACTAGACACAACTACAGCTGACTGAGGGAAAAGAGGGCTTGCAAAGGATGACTATTAGATAGAGCGAAGATAAACTGGTTGTTTCCTAAGGAAAAGCATGTGCCCAGTAGAACTGAGGGAGGTTTATGCTGAAAAGGAAGAAAAAGAGTGATTGTGTTGTGCTCTAAAACCAGCGTCTACAGTAGGGACAGGATTTCTGCTGCCTTTTTCTCAAGCTTGTCTTTGGATGATTTACTCTGTGCCTTTAAACATGTGTCTTCTGCCTAGAAGTGTAACGTGCATACCTCAATCTCTCTTTTGTCAAGACAGTACTAACCAGATTTTTCCACAAATTCTGCCTTGGGGGCTTTTACAGAGTGGTTAGTTGCATCACTGATGACATGGGAGGGTGGGCACAACCTCTCACACTGCAGGCACATGGACAAAAGGAGTAAATTCCCTTGTGTTCCTTGTTGCACATGTACATGTGTCTACAAACCAAACAGAGTGTTATTCAGTGCTGTTGTTCGTGCTTTCACAGAGAATGGCTCACAACTGTGTTTCTTAACTGAGATCGATACAATATATTGATCTCCTGGGATCAGTTTGCAGCTGAGATTCATTGCAGCAGAATATTTGTTCCTGAAAGATCAGCCAGAAAGAAGGCTCTAGAGAATGACTAACAGTTAAAACATTCCCATATGGGCTTTTCCCAGTCAGAAATATTGTCTGGAAGTGAAATCTGTGAATCTGGATTCTGCAGGAACTTGGACAGAGTGTAAACCAGAAGAAATCGCTGATCCTCTCTGAAGTCATTGGCGTTTTAGGTACCTCAGGACAATGAAATGGAACTGTGTGGAAATGGGCAGTGGAGAGCTGCCTTCTACTGGTAGAAAGTGGTGAACTCCATCTTCTGCTCTCTTGATTTTAAGCACTCTGTAACCACAGTATAGCCAGGGATAGCATTGCAGTTACTTCCAAAGCTGTCTGTGAGTTCCTGTACACACCAAGGCAAGGGAGCAAATGACATCCCCAAACATCCCTATGCCTCCGATGATTTCTGCTTCTGAAGGACAGACAAACCTCCTTTACCCAATCCTTTGGAACCATTGTTGATGAGGAGCTGGCCAGTCCCTGACCAAAGAGTGACACCAAGAAACCCACTCGCATCCTTGCTGATGGCTTCAGGGCAGATCTTTGCTGTTGTCTTTGCTTGCCCTCTTCATGGCAGGTGGTAAACTGCTCCTGGACACATGTGTCTTGGTGGTCTCCTTAGGTGGCACTGCCATAGTGGTTGACATAGGCTGGGGTGAGGGATCTTCTTTTGCCCCTCTGCCCCAGGTACTCTGAGGGAAAAATCTGTAGTAAGCTGTGCTGTGCCTGGATTTCCTGCCAGCTGTGCCACGGAGAGTAGGAAGAACCAGAGGTCATGAAAAGAAACAAAAAGTGAAGCCGTTGATCACACTTTGCCCCACCTCTATAAACAGAACCAACTCTTTTGGTTTCAGTTTTATTCCTAGTCAGGGAGAGCATTGTGTTCTCATTCACTTTGCTAAAATGGCTCCTAGGTCTTCTTCCCATTCCTTTGCAATAACAGCACCGGGTGAAGGAAGACATGATTTCCCAGTGTCTGGGATGTGTTTGCGTGGTGAGGCTGAATATAAAGAGCTGAAGTTCCTCTCTTGACACCCCTAGGAGAAGGAGTTGGATGTTGTCCACATCTGTGCCCCATAGTCTGAGGACATACAGTTTTAGGAGGTTTACGAGGCTTTACACCAGGTGTTTCACCCCAAGGCTTGCCAAGCTGGGTGCCAACACCTGGGGGAAGCTCCTTGCAGCTCTGCTCCATGAGACCTATTGTTTAGGATCAGCTCACACCAGCCTGCATCTGCTGCAGGAGAAGCATCTTTCTTCCCTCCGCCCACCATGCCTTTAGGGCCTGCAGGACTCATTAACTTCTCAGAAGTTTGAAAGGCCTGTATTTTTGCAGCAGCTGTAAACTCAGTCTTATTTGAAGAAGTGTTATGGGACGCATTCCTTCCTCCTTTTCTCTGCTTCCTTTTTTTTCCCTGCTGTCTGTCCCTTCTTTTTTTAACTAGTTATCATACTTCTCTTTCTGACCAAAGCAATGTTTGTCTTGCAATGAAATGGATTGAAGCCAGGCTATTCTCAGTGATGTCAAATGATAGGACAAGGGGCAATGAGTCTCCTCTGAGACATTCAAAACTCATCTGGAAGAGTTCCTGTGTCACCTACTCTAAGTGATTCTGCTCTGGCAGGGGGTTGGACTACATGTTCTTTTGAGATCCCTTCCAACCCTTAAGATTCTGTGATTCTGTGAAGCAACACACTGGGGATTTTTTCAGTGGATGCAGCCACTGCTACTTCTAGCAAAGAAGCATGTGGTACTAGGATTACATTTCTGCACTGCAGTGTGTAACTTTGCATGCACCTCAGTGCAAACAGGCCCAATATGGGTAGACACTCTCGCTTTAATCAAACATCTTTAGGCTAATATGGAAATGTGAGCAAATAACAGAGTATTTGCATGAAGGGACGAAGCTGTGGAAGAGATTTTGAACAGGCCAAATCCAAATCTTGGTTCTAAATTGGCCATCTGTTTGCAAAACGTATGTCAGCAAATGCTATAATTTCACATACGTGACTTGGTTTCAAGTTCACTGTGGTAACTCTGAGGCTTGACTAATGAGGTTTTGTAATAGCCGTCTTCACCGCTTACTCTGGAAAGTGTTGTCTGCATTGACATTTCTCAAACACCAAATGCAAAAGCCTACAAGTTTCTTTTGGATTTGAAACATGGTGCTACGAAGCAAGCCCCTTTTGCAAGTCCTAATCTCACCCCAGGAAACACTGTTCTCATGAAGAGGTGACCATCACAGAAGTGTGTGCAGTTTCCTGCCACTGAGATACAGGCTGAGCTCGTATCTCAGCACGGATGTTGAGAGCTTGCTGGCACACAGGATAGTTACTTGTGGGAGTTCTATGTAATGAGGATAGATTGGGAGGTGCTCAGAAATCTGAAGTTGGCAGAGGCAGTGGCAGTAAATATTTTCTGGAGGCCGTAATAGTTCAGATATAAAAACTATAGTGTGTCTTTGCCAAGTGAACGACATTGATGCTGTGCATGTAAATACTTCTAATCGCCATGCACAAATTCGGCTCCCTGCAGCAACTTGACCACTCTGCATGCTGCAAATGTTTCACCTTCTTTTTTTCCACTTTTGGGTTTTTTTTGGATGAGCTTGAAGCCACTGTCTGAAGAGGTTCACATCTCAGATAAAGGAGATTTCATTGCTGTTTCACAGTAAGAGTTTTCACACAGGCCATGGAGAACTGAGAGTTGCTTGGTGCTGGTGGTTTTGGCATCAATGTGTATGGTGCTTGTAGCATGCAGGTATGAAGAGACTGTGAATCCCATCTTGGAAGGTGTTAATGATGACTGTGTTTATTCTCAGATTCATAGAGCTTTAACAGTCAAGCCTACTCTAAAAAGGCCTCCAAGAAAACCAACATTTCATTTATCTGCAGCTAAAAGGCAGTTCAATTAATTCTAGCACTTGGGATTTCTCATGTGGTTTTCCTAAAGTAGGGAGACTTTTCCTGGAAGGACCTTAGAAGTGACTGCTGTGCTGCTGTTTTGATGATTGGTTCAGGTAAATTCCTAGTAATGGATAGCAGGGAATAATCCCTTTCCAGTAGAATTACAGTGCATTTTGAATATACAGGCTCAGTCCCTTACATGGAATGTAGTAATTTCTGTACTGTATGTTTATAAGATGTATTGCAGCAGAAAATTTCTAGAGACATCTGTTAGCCATGCAAACTCAATTATAGTTCCTTGGTATTTTCCCTGTCATACTTGTCTGAGATTGGTGGGACAGCACTGCCTGCAGAAGCTAGTGGGGAACAGCCTCTAAAATGGACATTGGGTAAGACTGGGGTCATCCTCTTAATTTGTCCTTTAGGTTCTTCTTTCAGTCTCTTCAAAAAAACCCAAAACACTGAAAGCCCTCAAGTTTTTGTCTAAATGCTATGATTTAAATGAGTTAAGTATCCTATTTTTGGCACCTTAAGAGATTAAAATTCTCATCTCACTGCAATTAAAAGCCTCATCTTACTTCATCTGATTAGGATTTGAGAGTCAGAGCCATCCAGTTTGGAAAGGCACGATGCCCAGTTTTGCTGAAGAGAACAGGCAAGCTCTTGACACATTGAATGAATGTGCCGTTCACAGTGTACTATGGCACTATGGCACCCAGACACTGGCTAAGCCTTCATGCTTTTGGCAGAATGCCTTGGTAGTTGGATTTATTCATAGTTCAAAACAGATGATTTGTAGTCCATTTTGCTCTCATTTTCCAGAGGCATCACCTTGAGCTACAATGACCTTGTATTTTGTTCCCTTAAGTCTCTGACATCGAGGTGTAGTAAGTAGCGTGTCTGTTATTTCTTAGGTGCTGTGAAAAAGGAAGTGTGTAATTTCACAAGTTAAAATAGCACAAGTGTAAATGTCAGTGGCTTTTCACATAGACACATTCCACTTTTTATATTGCTTTTCTTTTTATACTTTTATATTGCTTTTTTTATTGCAAGAGAATTAATATCGGGCTTACTTATGATATTTAAAAGATATTGCAGGGAAAGGAAAATCCTGCCCAAATAAACCTTGTCTAGAGACATAGGCTCTTTCTCATTAAGAAATACAATAAATCTGAGTTGTTTAGACTGCACAATAAGAGCTGGACGTGAGCAAACCCATTTGGCCTTGGTTGACTGAAATTTATCCCTTTGGCTGGTGCAGTGTGGAGACAGGTAGTTTTGAGATAAGATCAGGTTCAGATTTTGTCAGTCCCCAGGTGTGAGGTTGTTTAGGCTGAATATCTCAGTATGGGTCATCTCTAGCCTTTTTGCAGAAGGTTGTATCAGTATGTGGCTACATGAATGGACTTGTGTCCCCCCTTGAGTCTGTGCTAGTGTGTTGGGACTTAATTAAACTGATGGACCGAAAATTATCACTGTTGGGAATTATTTCTAAAAAGTTATGTACTTGAGACATATTTAAAGGCATCCTTGAAGTGAACAGTGTGTGATATGTGAAAGGAGAGGAGGGAACAAGCAGCTAAAAACAGAGCTAGTTAAGTTAGCAATGTAAGTGCCATTGTGCACAGACAGATGGGTACCAGCTGTCTTCTTGGCAGATACGAAGATATACTGTATGAACTGCGGAAGAATGTGCTCTAACTGAACAGTACTAACCTTGTAGAATAAAAAAGGTCTGTAAAAGCCTCCCTGAAAGCTGGAGTTTTAATTTTTTAAAAAAATAAGTAGGACCATATTTGGTATCAAGTGTATATTTCAAATGGGAAATATTTCAAGTCGTTTCGGTTTCTAATGCTGCTGGAAAACCTCTGGATATATGATAAAGTGAATATTCATTGTGTAACACAGATAGGGAAGGGAATTGTTAGTTTTGGAGCAAAGCAAAAATGATACATGCCTTCTTTTTGTTGAAATATTGATTGACAATTTCACAGAGAGAAAACTGGCAGCAGACCAAAAAAAGTACAAAGACCACCCATTAGAAAACATTAATTTTGTATCATGTATTCAAACTTGACAAAGTGGAGAGAACAGTCCATTAAAAAAAAAAACCCAAAGAGACAGGAAGATCGAAGAGCCAAAGCTGAAAGGAAAGGTAAGCGAAATACGCGTGTAACAGGTCACACTGTGTATCCACTTCTGCAGCTGCCTTCCCTGCTCTACTGTCTTTCATAACACAGGTTTGCATGGATGCACAGCCACTGATTCAGTATTCATAACCTTACTAGCAGGACTCTTTATAGAACAAGATATTCCTTCAACTTCAGCTACTGGAAGGAAATGTAATCCAGGAAACTCAGTGTATAACTTTTGTTAAAAATCCCAATGTTCTGCCTTGTTATGCTGAGCAGGTCATGCCACCACTCAACCTAGCTAACAAGAGCTCTGGGTCATGGTGAGGCCTTGCCTCTGGTACTGTATTCAATTTTGGACCCCTCACTACAAGAAGAACATTGAGATGCTGGAACGTGTCCAGAGACAAGCAACGAAGCTGGTGAAGGGTCTAGAGCCACAAGTCTGAAGAGGAGTGGCTGAGGGAGCTGGAGGTGTTTAGTCTGTAGAAGAAGAAGCTGAGAGGAGACGTGATCACTGCCTGAAGGGGAGCTGTAGTGAGGTGAGGGTCAGTCTCTTCTCCCAAGTAACAAGTGATACGATAAGAGGAAACAGCCTCAAGTTGCTCCAGAGGAGGTCTAGACTGGATATTAAGAAAAAATTTCTTCACTGAAAGGATTCGAGGCCTGGCATAGACTGTCCAGGGAAGTGAATGAGTGACCATCCCTGGAGCTATTGAAAAGATGTGTAGATGTGACACTTAGGGACATGGTTCAGCGGTGGATGTAGCAGTATTAGGAAACCTGGACTTGATGATCTTAAAAGTCAACCCAAATGATTTTGTGGGATCCTGTGATTTAGGGCAGTATTGACATGCCTGCCATTAACTGTTGTGTTGTGGCTCTCAGTACTTTTTGTGTGGAGGGCAGTGATGACTGAGGCCATCAAAAAGAAACATTTTCCCCATCTAACAAAACTGGAGAAATGTGGCTTGGAAGCATCCCACAATGTGGAACAAATTCCGTGTCATACTTGTTAGGAGGAAAAACCATGCAGGTCATGTTAGTTGTAATAGGTGTCCTGCAGAATGTAAATTAGTAATTTGAGTCAGGATTTCCAAACTCCTGTACCTTAGGGATTGCAGAAAAATTTGAAAGTATACATCAACAAACCACATTAATCTTCAAGACAAAAGTGATTATAGTGGCCATTTGGCTTGGTATCTTCCCGGATGTATTTCCAGAAGCAAATTCTAATTCTCCTCAGCTGCCTTCCTCTCATCTGGCTCCCTAGCACTGCTGACTTGCCCAGTTGAAAACTGGACCAGATCAACCACAGTGATCTTTTCATTGTTAAGTGAGTAGGAAACTTATCAAAATCAAATTTGTAAAAGAGGAACCAAGTAAGATGAAGCTTCTTGATGTGTAGCAATTCTTCCGGAGCCAGGCAGGCAACATGCAATCTGGGACAGCCCCCAGGGACAACAGATCAATGAATACTTGCATGCAGATATTGCCTAAGTAAACAGAGTCACAAGGTCATATTTCACAAGCCTGTCTTCCTATTACTTGAGCAGTAATAGGATGCTTCTTGTACAGTGAACTCTGAGTACCTTGTGGCTACCTCACTCACCTAGAAAACCTGAGATCCAAAACTTCATGAGCCAGAGTACAAAGTATGAGGTTTGGCATGAAACATGCAAAGGCTGAATTGTTTTCAACCATGACATTTCCCTCACGGGCATATCTACATTTCTAGCTCCACATTTCTACATTCCAGCTCTAGAACTCCATATGATTGCATGAGTAAGGCATGTACAGTACACTTTGTTCTGCAATCAGTGTCCACAGGTTTCATTTCACTATGTCCCACATAAACACAGACTGCCGATAAGTGTTGCCAGTTCTAGTCAGACATCCCATCAAGCGTTGCTCCAGCGTATCCGGGATGCTTTCAGGAAACCTGTGCATGTTCTGCACAGTGCCCTAGAGAGTACAGGACATCTCAGTCCCATCGATGTCATTGGTGCAACTACACTGCTCCTGCCTTTTTAAACTCTGCCTCTTTACTTAGAGAAAGCCTGTGTGGGCTTTGTCGTCTTTGCAGCCAAGCACACCAACAGGAGACTGACGAAGAGCTGAATCTGAAAGTAATGAGAAAGAGGTAAGCAACAAGCTAATCCTATCTCCGGAGATGGGTTAACAAAAGCAGGCACAAGCATGCTGTGCTGGGGGTCAGAGGGATAGGATGGTAGGGAAAGACCTCTATTACATCAAAAGCCACTTTCCTTGGGCTGTGGGAAGAGATTGCTGCAATGGCCTGCCAACGTGGGAACTCCTGCATGTAGGATTTACTCCTTGCAAATTTGCTGTCTGGTGTTTGCTAACCCACTTGGTAGATGATGACTGTGCATGACAGCGGAATGTGCAGTGCCACCACAAAGCATCTTTTTTCAGCAGTAAGACTACGTGGTAAACAGGAACTTTTTCATGACTAGACATGGCTGGACTTCTGGGGCCTCATGGTGCTGGTTTCTACCAGTAGGAAGTGCAAAAAGGACACAACAGACAATATTGTTACAGAGCTTTGAAAGTTCATATTACACATACTTGTGGTTCTGGCTGTCCTGCCTCAAACAGGGTATAAAATTACAAAATATACATACAGGCAGCAAGAATGACAGAGAACCTGGAGCTGCAGCACCTGTAGCCAGGTTAGATACTTCGTAATACAGAGGAGAGTTGGTAGATGGAGGATACAGTCAGGGCTAGAGGCTGGAGGTATTCCAAATTCCTGGAAACAAAGTGGTATTGGGATTCATCTTCTCTGGAGGCTCTGGAAGGTTTTAATTTCTGGTTGCAAGAAAATAGAAGGTGAAAAAGGCACACTACTTGTGATATGTTCTTGTGTCTCCTTAAACATTGGCTGCAAGTTACTGTCAAGACTAGAGACAGGTCTGCTTGGGCTTTCAGTCTGACCTACTGTGTCTGCACTGATGTTTCTATGATTTCAGATTCCCCAGCTGTCATGGATATTTCTCTGTGATGTTGCAAAACCAAATCCCTGACTGTTGAAGGGTCATAGGTTCTTCAGAAGATCTGTTGGTGTTTTCTGCTACTTTGTTTATTTTTCCATACCTCTATGTTCTGTTGCCTTTTTAAATGTCCCAAGTGTCCAGAACTCCTTTTGTTCTTGGCTTACAAAGCCTTTTACTAGCAAAAGTTAACTATTTCTTGAGTAAACCACAGTGTATTTACATGGCTTTACATATACACATGGTGAAATAGATGTGTGCAGGACAGAAAAGTGAAGAGAGTCTTGTGATCAAGGCTGAACATTGCTGAGAAATATCTTTGTATCATGAGAGCTGCTGGCTATGATGTGGGTAACCTTCATAAGTGAATGTAGTACAGGGCTGAGAGGCCTCTCTGCAGTGGTGCAAAGGTGGAGAATGATACAGAATCATAGAATCGTTTCAGCTGGAAGAGTCCTTTAAGATGATTGAGCCCAGCCTTTGTCCCAGCCCTATCAACCACTAGACCATTTCCCTAAGTGAAATATCCATCTCTTAAACACTTTCAGGGACGGTGACTCCATCACCTCCCTGGGCAGGTGATCCCAATGCCTGACAAATCTTTCAGTAAAGAAATTCCTCCTCATATCCAGCCTGAACCTCCCCTGGAGCAACTTGAGGTCGTTTCCTCTTGTTTTGTTCCTTGTTACTATGGAGAACAGACTGACCCCTGCCTTGCTACAACTTCCTTTCAGGTAGTTGTAGACAGCGATAAGGTCTTCTTTTCTCCAAGCTAAACAGCCTCAGATCCCTTAGCTATTCCTCGAATGAAACATGCTCCAAATCCTTTACTAGCTTGGTAGCCCACCTCTGGATCCTCTCCAGCACCTCAGTGTCCTTGTAGAGAGAGGCCGAAACATACATAAGGATATAGTTGCATTCCTTATGGTAACAACAGCCTCTCCTGCATTTGTACCACACTGTGCGCTGTTTTCTGTGTCCTACCTGTACTACTCATGACCTACCTTTTATTGTGCAAGTAGGTAACTTATCTCTATACAAATAAAAGAATATCTTAACAGCAAAAGAGAATACAGCCTGCCATTGAAATACTTGATCTGCTCATAGCAGCCTGTGCATGACTAATAGGGGCACTGAGAGGACAGAGGTTTGCACAGATCTGAGGGTTATGGAGGGGGGTGAGTTAAGAGACGTACAACACATCAGAGGCACAACAGAACTTGGCTTAGGGTGCTGATGAATTTACATCTACCTTACTGCAGGTAAAGTCCCTTGTCTAGAGAGATCTGTATCTGAAAGAGGCTTGTTAAATGTGCATACAATATTGCAGGGTTTGCAAGCCCTGCACGTTGTTTATTGAATGTGAAACAGCTGAACCCAAGGCAAACTGAATTTATGACAGATCCTGAGTCAGACAGGCATAAGTCCTGACGATGCCTTCAATTCATTAGTCCTTCTGTGCACCAACTTCTGATGAAAACCCCTCTTACAAAAATCTGAAAGTTGAGACATTAGCAGAATCCTTTCCTCAAGGTGCTGTTTCTTCATTTTCTCAGAAAGTGCAGCCTCAAGGAACAGTTCTGCCAGGCACTTTTCGTCGTTACAACATTACAAGGTTTTGAAATGCTCATTTAAACAGAGTGTTAAAACTGGTGGTTGCTTACATTGTTAAGAAAACACTGTGTGTTTCCCTTTGGCAGACTAAAATCCCAGAAAATTTCAGGCCTTTCTGCTGTTCCACCGAGCCTTCAGAAATAAGAATAATTTGATGATTTGAGGATGTACTAGAAAAATTGTTCCATTATAGTGGTTTTTCTGGAAAGGGAAGAAATACATTTCCTACTTCTAATGTCCAGCTGCAGGGGCCCTGCTAGAGGCTGTCAGCCTCTAATAAACATGGTGCCACCAGCAAACTCATTAACAGATTTTGACCTAAAATGATGCAGCACTGCTGCTACTGCATTTCTTAATGTTGTAGAACTTAAAGAAGTAAACACTTTTTAATGTATCCCTCATGTTCTCACTGTACTTGTAAATTTAATTAAAATGCTATTAGCTGTGTTATTAGTAAGTACACATTTTTTCTATCTGGTGTAAAATAGATTTGAGTTTCTGTAAACATTTGCCAGTTTACACTAAACAGTTTTGGCCAGGTTATTCCGGTGTCCCCTGGTGAGCACAGCCAGCATCCTGTCTGTAGCTGTTCCACTTTGCATGGGGCAGTGGAAGAATAGAAAGCAGAGCAGGAACAGAAACTCTGTGGAGCTCTCATTTCCACCCTTCTTTTGGAGACTTTTGCAATTGGAATAGGTTTTCCTCTCAGCAGATGTCAGCCTCTATATTTCTCCATGTATGGATATGTACATGACTTTTTTTCTTTCTTTGTCTTAGTCTACATATCAAAAGCTCAAGAGGGACAGGGAACTTCTGGAGAGAGTCCAGCACAGGGCCACCAAGATGATCAGGGGACTGGAACATGAAAATCTTTCATATGAGGAAAGGCTGCAGGAACTGGGATGGATTAGTCTAGAGAAGAGGAGACTGAGACGAGATCTCATTAATATTTACAAATATCTAAATGGCGGATATCAGGAGGCTGGGGTATCCCTTTTTCTATTGTATCTAGCAGCAGGATAAGGGGTAATAGGATAAAGCTGGAACACAAAAAGTTCCATTTAAACATAAAAAACTATTATACTGTGAGGGTGAGGGAGCCCTGGTACAGGCTGCCCGGGGATTGTGTGGTGTCTCCTTCCCTGGAGGTCTTCAAGACCCACCTGGACATGTTCCTGTGTGACCTGATCTGGGTGAACCTGCTTCTGCTGGGGGGTTGGACTAGATGATCTCTAAAGGTCCCTTGAAAACCCACCATTCTATGATTCTATGAAAAGAGAAAAAGTTTCTAATGAGTCTAAAAATTACCATTAAGGTGCTAAGGAGTACATGCTTCTTACTTATCCAGGATTTCTCTTGTGTATTTTAAAGTCCAGCAAAAGATCCCACGACTGAAAGAGGTATCGAGCGTATGTTGGACATGCAATTACAACCCTCACATCTCAGAAACTTTCATCAACACATGAAACAACCAGCAGCTCTGAAACACTGAGCAGCAAGATACCCTTTGCTAAGTGCTGTCTCCTTACTGTGCAGAGCTGGCCAGTTGCAACTTCAAGGTAGCCAATGATGGCTAAAAGTTCCAAAAAGTGCTGCCATATCATTACAGTATTAAATGGTTACATTTGGTTCCTTGATTTTGCTTTTGTTCCCATAACTATGGTATCAAACCAAGAGCTGTATCAATTATTCACACATTCTGCCGAAATCGGTCTCCCTGGGAAACCTATCACAAGAATTTGTACATTAATAAAAATAGGAACTTGTAAAGGTCCTGAGATCTTTCTGTGAAGACACGGGAGATGGCTCAGCACTTACAAGAAGGTCAGGTTTGATGAGCTGTCTTTATGAGAAGATTTGGTTTGATGAGCTGTCCTTAAAGTGCAGGGCTCTGCTGGGTCTCCAGTGAAGTAAATGTCTCTGAGATAACAGATTCTGGAAGCTACAGCCAGAAAGATTAATAGGTTTCTCGGTTCTGTTGAGAAGGAAGCTCTCAATTTCAGGGAAAAAGACACCATTTTCTTGCAATCTTTCATTAAAATTACCCAGATTTTCCTGTAAATGAGGACAATTGAGGACATTCTCATTTGAGACAAATGAGAAACTTCATGTTGGATTCTCCCTGCTTCCAATTAACTAAGTCTGAATGAACACTCTCCCAGCTTGTCATTAAATAAAATTTGCATAGCAAAGCAATATTGTTAAAATCCCTTCTTCTTCTTTTTAATATAGAATTTGTGATGATTTAAACAACATTAAATCTTGTCTTGATTTCCCATCATCTCTAAAATTCTTCCAAAAATCTTTAAAAAACAGTTGCCAAAATGAAGAGTTCCCTTTTCAGCTGTGCAGAACATTATGTGCTGGAGAAGGTCATAGCTTGGTGCGTTTGAAGGCTGAAATCCTCCTAAGATCGCTTTTGCTACCCTATGCGTATTTATTCTCCTGTTATCTGCCCAGACATTATGAATACAACAGAACTCTCCAAGCTCAGTTGATGGTAACTGTTACTATTAAAACAAATGTGTTCATTAACCTGAAAGAATTGTACAAAATCTTACTTTCTTCAGTATTTCACCGTGTACGTGGCTCAACCAAGCAGATAAATAGATGATAAAAAGAAAGGCTAAGCCTACTTCATCTTTATTTTGTGATCTTTGCCTGAGGACTGGAGGAAGGCCAATGTCACTCCAATCTTCAAAAAAGGCAAGAAGAGGACCTGTGAAACTACAGGCCAGTTAGCTTCACCTCTATCCCTGGAAAGGTGATGGATCAGCTCCTCCTGAGTGCAAACTCAAAACACATGAAGAAAAAGATGGTTATCAGCGGGACTCAACACAAGTTCAACAAGGGGAAATCATGCTTGCCCAACCTGATAGCCTTCTACAAGATTATAACTGTCTGGCTAGATGAGAGAAGAACAGCGAATGATGATCTTTCTAGGTCCCCATTATGTGATTCTGTGATTTTGCAACATCATCTTACATTGTTCTTGCATTTCTTCTTTAGAAATGGTATTGGAATTGTCTCTTTTTCTTCTGAACTGACTTGATTTCTCCAAATTACTCTTTTCAAATATGCTGATATTTCCCCCCCACTTGAGAAACAGTCTCTGTTGTTGCATTTGTTTATTTGTTATTCATTTATCTATAGCTCTGTCTTCAGTTGTGTAACTCATCCAGAACAAGTCTGTCTTGTCTTATTTTTTTTCTCAAGCAGCTCTTGATGCCAGTCAGAATGACTGTCCTCTGTTACTCTGCACTTCTTATAATCACTTCTGTGTTTTTAAATCCTTCGGCACTTTTCATATGCAAGACCACAAAGCACGTTATATTGCTTCATATCTGAAAAGACTGACCATGATTGCAAGCAAACAGTGTGATTTTGAAAGTGGAAGGGTTAAAAAAAAAAGCTACTCAGCAGTCTCAGGTTTGCTTTTTATCTATTATGTTCCTAGTGGCCTTAATGACTCACTGCCTGCAGTCTGAGAAGATGCCATAGCTATGGGAAGTGTCTGTTCTATGATCTTCTCAGCATTGTTAGCTCTCATTCAGCCCTGACATGGTAGACGACCATGTATGCAGCAGCTTTGTCTGAATTCCTGAACCGAGGCATGGTAGATAATGTATGCTGTAGGCTTGCTCCATTTGAGCAGTGGGGATGGCTGGTAGCTTGGAGAAGTGCTCAAGCTGAGCTGCAAATTGTGGTACACCTGCTTTGTTAGTTATCACCTGCAGATCTGCAAAGAAGTACACATGCATCTGTGCTTGCATTTCAGCAGTGATCCAGCTCATTTTACTTGCAGCACGTAATTATCAGCATCTGAGGCTTTACAGTAGCCAACAACTGTGCACAAAATTCAGCATACATATATACATAATCTTATCCATGGGAGAAGGAAGGGTAGCAAGGGATATCTTTTTTTTTTTCACTTTTGTTGTAATTTTAGAGAGGCATTCAGATGTGGTGATGTTGAGACTGCCACCACTCTGCAATGTAGATTACCCTCTCCAGCTCAGTGTGTAGAGACAACTTTTCCCAAACTCAGCTTTGCAACAATTCTCCTTCACTGCTTCTCCACACTACATCACGTCACGTAGGCTGTCTCCATGGATGTTTTTCTCCCTTAAATGAAAGAAGTTCTTTATTTCAGCAGTGTATGGCAACATGTCTGTGCACAGACAGTTTAATCTGCTGCTGGCAATCTGTGCAGTGCTAGTGGGAAAGACAAAGACCTTCCAGTATCTCAGGCAGTATTGCAAACACGGGTGTGACACATATATTGATGAAGATGACCAATGCAGGGAGAGTCCTCTTGGCCAACCCAGACTCCAGTTGTAATGAGGACAGGTGAGGCACTTTGAAGTGTTTCTGGCCTCATTGCTGCTGGCTCTGGGCCCTTCTAGTCTTTCTAGTCACTTGCAGCCTGCTGACTTCTACAATAAGGGTCTCCTCCCCTCTGCCCCTTCCAGCTCTTAACGGTATCATTATTCTTCATAGCAGGCCTGTTTTCTTTTGCAGTAGAAGAGTTTGTAAGTCCCAGGAGTCTATAGCAGGAACAAAATCTGTAACCAAGCTGTCTCTGCTCTGGCCAAATGAACACTCCCTCATGACAAAGTGTGTGTCTCTTGGCCCATCTCCTCCTGTTTCTCCCAGTCAGTTATATGCAACTGGTTCATGACAGCAGTTATTTCTCTGGTTAAGCATGTAAATTCCTGTATTCTTGACATCTGCTGTGCATTGAGCTAATTTCTTTGTTTAGTCTTTCTCTTTCTGTCCCATGTATTTGGTAATTCTCAGAGTTGAATAGCTTCTTTTCTTCCCTCTCTGTTTCTGTGGTCCCCAAGAGCCCATCTGTGAACTGTGCACAAGGACATTATAAATTATTAAAACCAGATTTGTCTGTATCAATAGGTGCAATAGCTGTGGTTTACTTTGCATCTGCTTGCCAGTGAGCTTTCAACGTTCAATATTTCTTAGTGCCTTATCACCTTATTCTTATGTGAACCAGAGAAATCTTCTATTTTTAATTGTATGGAGCTGTCTCAGCCAAACTGAATAACAGAGTAAATAAATCCATCCGAGTGCAGTTCCTGGATGCCAAACATCATCAACCACAGAGCCACTTGGATGAGTTCCTCCAGGGCAGAGAGCAGAACCTGGGAGCTGCTAGAAAAAGCGGATACCTTAACTGTTCCTTGTAAAAATGACCTTATCTACACTCCATGAGTCCTGAATTTCCTTCAATGGACTAGGGATAACGAGCAGACACAGCTTGTTTTTGGAGGTCTTTTGAGACCCTCTGTTGCAAGGGACTGCTAGAACGAACACTCAATATTCCTTGAGATTTTGGTTATTTTGTTGAATGTCCTAGGATAGCAAAACCCACCCAAATGCAGCAAGGCATGCAAGCTGTGTGTAGCTATGTTGGTGGGAAATAGCAGTCTAGAATGATGAGCAATGGATGAGACATACAGGGAATATCCTGGTCTTTAAGTTAGGAATTTCACAGCTTTAATCCAGCCTCTTGAGCTGGATTAATGAATCATCAGCACAACGAAACCACAGAATGACACCAACTTCCCTAAAAGAATCTCTCTATATATATAGCTGCTAGACTTGCATATTTCTGTTTATAAATACTCTGTAATAACTAACTACAATGTGACATGACCTTCTCAGCAAACAGCTCTTAAAAAATACATGTTTTTTTTTCTCTTCTTCCCAAGTTATTTTAAATCATATTTTTGCACCTCCAGAGAAATTATTTTAACATAGAGTCCTGGTACTGGTGCATGCAATCAGAACATTTTCTGTGTAAAGGGGTAGTCGGGACAGAGCTCTTCTGACTAAAGTTGATTAAAAGTGTTGATCCTTACTAGGTATCTCTGCAGATGTTATGCTATCTGGGAACTCCATTGCTACTCTGTAGCTAGTTGGCTTTAGTTTAGTTTTTGAACAGCAGAATGTGCTACTGTACCACAAACTTGCTTTGAATCCTTTAGTCTTCTTCACTTGTATTTTCCAAGGGGCTGTGTTTTCAAAGAGCCTGGATATGTAGAAATGTGATGAAAATTGGTCACTGTCAGTGTGTACAGATGGGAAACCCAAAGTGTTGCTTCACCAAGGGAAAATCAGGCAGTGCCCAATCCTTACACTTGCTGACATGCAATGACTAGTTGACCAGTAAGCACTGATGTAGTTGTGAGTGAGCCCAAGGACGTGCTGCACCTGGCCTAGACAAACTAGTCATGGGTGTGACATGAAGTGAGGATAAGGAAAGGGCTGGGGAATGGGGGGAAAGACTATAAGAGGAGACCTGAATAGAATGTTGGCATGGAGGGTAGGGGAGTAAGGACATTACACACAACTCTCCAGAAAAGCAAGTGATGCTAGTTCTGCTGCTCATTGAACTGCTTGCTGTTGGATGGCTTTACTCTATGAGTACAATGAACATGTTTGCAGCAGTTAGTAGGCACAATCTTTTCAAAGACATCAAACTTTGTTTCCTGCAATTCTGCTCTTTTACAGTCTGGTAAACATCTGAGTTATTTGCTGGGAGCTTCCCTGGCTCTTGTGACCAGGGTTACCATTAAAGATCCCCATCTCTATTGTGCATTATGTAGTAATAGCCTGAATTTTGACTTCGTATAACATAGGTCACTCAGTCTGACAGTATTCTGTCTGACTGACCTACAGTGAGCTGGAAAAGGAAGGACTGAAATAATTTAATAACTCATGAGGACAGATTCTCAGAATGAAGTGCAGGGGCTACAGAAAGTGAGACCTGTGGTTTTATAGCCTGAATGTGGGAGTTCAGCATCAATGGAGATGAGTTCTTTATTTTCACTGAGAAGACAGAGCACCACAGAACAGTAACAACTTTTAGTTGCATTATCAAACTTTCACGTTCACAAATAACAGGGCTTCTTAATGAAAACTGGTTAGCCATATGGGGGGCTGATAGCTACAGAAACCCTTGCAATGATTGCATTGATCAGGATCTAGAAACTGCAAAGACTATTAATTACAAACTGAAATATTGAGCTTCCTGACTTATTTTTTCTGTTTATCTCCTATAGTTGCTGTAATGTGGTGGATATTGCCTGCACAAAACAATGTGTGCAACCTGAGCATAGATACATTCCCAAAGATTGGAATATATTAATGTGTATTCATCTACACATTTCTTCTCTCCATGGTAGATGGCAGCATGGTCTCAAAAGCTGATAATTTTTCATCTCTCAAACAATATTCTGAGGTCTCCAGTATAATTGATGCTGATGTTCGTGAAAGAAAGAATTCATGAATCATGTTAGGGTTAAATAAAATTGATTCTCACATGCTTACTGCAATAAACAGCTGTGCTGTTGTTCTGTTACTCTGTCATTATTTGATTAGTGAGAGCCTGAACCTTAGGCCAGAACCCTAGTGCTCCAGATCAGGGCTGCTCAGCTGAGGTTTACAAAGTCTGAGGAGAGTATTTTACTGAGGGACTCATGAGGCAGGGACTCATGTACTGACCCCAGCTCTGACAAGTCAGCTGGACACCACAAGCTGCCTTCCTGGGCTAGCGATGAGGCAGTGCATGACAGCTGCTCCCTGAGGGACCAAGAGGCTGTAAGAAGTGCAGGAGGCATCACGTGATGTGACAAAATACAATACAAATTAGCTTGTGGTCCAGGTCCAGACTGAAGTGTAAACTGCCCTCTTCTAAGCAAGTGAAGGCCAACATTGTTAACATTCATAATCCTTTCTTACCCCTTCAGCTCATGAGCCTGAACGCCATAATCTGCTTATGTTTCTTTATACTGCATTGCAAAGAAAGCCTTACTGTAAGCTGTGACACTAAGATAGATATTGTAGAAGGGAAGGCAAATCAACCCATTTGTGATTCACTAGTTATCTGGAAAATCACAAGAGATTTATGTTGCTCATGAAAAACTGGCTAAACCACATTATGGGATGATTGCAATTATTTAGCTGCTGACAATGCTGCAGGACACCTTCCATGAGAATTTTTTATTTGAGATAGTGTGTGAAATAGTCATGTGAAGACCATTCATCTGCAAAAGGGAAATTTAGTCATATATTTAGCAGTCATTTCCCCTTTTTTTGGGAAATCCAAACACATATTTTCTCTCTGTGTCTCCGTTTTTCTCATCGTCCCTCTACGGAAGGAAATAAAGGTGGGTCTAAAATGTCAGTTGGTTCTGACACAAATCTGATTGGGCAATGAGGGACACATTTCCACTGCCTATTGAGCTAAACCCTATATAAGGTCCTCATCAGTGATTTTCAGCCTCATATCTTTCCATCAGAAGCTAATGGCAGAAAGACTGCAGAAACACAGGTGGGTGGATGCAATGGAATTCTCAGAATGGAAACCACTCCTAGGCGCTCAGATTGTGTAGGCACCTAATCCAGGTGTAGTGAAGAGGGGCTATAGCTTCATGTCAATGCCCTGGAAACCCTTGCAGAACCAGTGGTATGAGGGATGACCTGCTGTTGTGAAACAGTATTATTGAGTAAGACGTTGACTTTACAGTGTAGTAGAGATGACATTAAGCTGGAAATAGTTTATTGTAGTCAAACCATCAGGTGTGAGATAAATACAACAGAGAGAAACAGAACAGGGAGAAATTTGGATTAAAACCATATGATAAAAGTGAGCATGATGGGGTACATAGAAGATGCCTGAAGGTGAGTAGCTGTGAATATGACTGTGTTACATTGGTAGAAACATGTTTTTGCTTTTGGATACAATTTGACATAGCTGTTGAGTCATTTCATGTTAATTCTATGGGACAATCATAGTGTTATGCCACTGCTGAATGCATGCAATTTACATTTATGTATATAAAATGGAAGAACATGTATCACGTGCAAATGCATACTGTGTTGCACACAAATACATAGAGCATAAACCAGTACATATATATGTGTGTGTGTGTGTGTATATATATATAATGGTTTATGTATTTTTGCCTGCAGTACACTGAGATCAGACATAATCAATGAACTGAGCAGCAGCAGCTGAGACCTGGTGGCAGATCAGAAAGCATTCAGTGATACACCAAGAAGCTGCCTGGCCCATGCCAGGTCAATACAAATGATAATTAGTGAATGACTGGCAATGGATAGTTTTGTTTCTCCACAGTGTCATCGTGTTTGGTTTTTAGGACAAGTTGTTCAGGGTTTTCCTCATCTTTCTTTTAGCACAGATGGTAATAAGTGTCCATGCTGAATACCCACTCGTGCACAGCCAGCAAGATAAGTGTGCGTGCCATGGGAGTCAAAGTCTTTTGTCCCAGTAGAATTCTTTGTTGGAGACTTTGATAGCTTGGCTCTGGTTATATCAGGAAGTTTGCCTGCAGCCTGATGTATGCTAACTGGCTCACTTTGGTAGCCATAGTGGGGAAGATAACGTGACACAGGATTTAATGAGGGCCACACAAACTTGAGGGACACCTGAAGTGAGAGCTTAAGAGACCTAAAGTTTATTCTGATCCATCTTTGTTCCTGTGTTCACTCAAGATATGACACTACAGCTGACTAGCAGTGGCCAACCCACGCCTCAGTCACATTTTATTGCAAAATTAGCAGAGCTAGATTTTTCCACCCATAGCTGTCACATGGAAAAGATGTGGGGACAGCAGCATCTTGTGGTATGTTGTTTGCATCTCCTGGAGTGAAAGAAAAGGAAAAGAAGTGGTGTGTTTGTGCCAAGCCAGATGCTCTTTTTCCACAAGTCAGCCCCCATAAACTAGGGATGATGCTTACTAAGGGTGAATCAAAGCTTGCCAGATCTGGAGTGAGGAAAAGAGCAGCTAATTCTTAAGTTAACCTTGAGTATTTTCATTGTATCTTCTGTCTCGTAATAACTTTCCCTGTAGATTTCAAGACACTTCCCTTCAGTCTTCTCCTTCTGATTTCCTCTGGGAAAAAATGTATGGAATCCTCTTTCTCCTGGTGACATGTACAGTGGGTGCTTCTGCTTTCAGAATCCAGCAAGTCAAAAGCACAGGTAAGGGAATGTGGTTTTTTTTGTCTTTTTTTTTTTGCTTCTGTCTACCTTCTCCTGTCTTCTTAATGTGCCTGGCTGACAGTAATACAAAAATATCTCTGATTTATATAGAAAACTGCCCAGATCACACCGTGTTTTACAAACACTACTATGAACTGCATGGAGAACCCGTGGTTCTGAAATGCCCTTCCCCCAGATACAAACATTTGGATTTTTCTGCCTTGACCCCTAATATCACATGGTATAAAAATGGTTCAAAAGCTATGATAACAGGAAGAGATGAAGATCCAAGGATCTGGGCAAAAGGAGATGCACTCTGGTTTTTGCCAGCAACACTAGAAGACTCAGGAGTATATATCTGCACCAGAAGGTGGGTATTCAAAAGAAAATCCAACGACCTACCAAGATGATTATGTCTAAATTACGTTAGTTTGGTTCATGAGTTTAAATCCAGTTGTGTTCAGAATATGTCTGGATAAATTCTTCAATTACTTTATTAGAGATAAAAAAAAAAAAAGCTGGAAAGCCAGAACTCTTAAATGCATTGTGTATCTCCTATAGGTACATATACAGAAATCTAGATAAATCATGACACGGTGTTGCCACTCTGGCTATGATCACACAAGGAAACAGTGTATGTGAGAGTCTGGGCACTTAGGTGTGGGGCAAGTGGGGACATGCTGTAGACAGGGAGTTATACAGAGTGCAACCCTCCTGTTACAGCTCCAGCAAAGCAAATTGCCCTGTTTGCACTTCCAGTTGCCTTACAAAGCATATGCAAAGGCTCTGAAGTGGCTTTCTTCTCCCCTCTTCTTTATCTCTGGTATTTACTTTTCTTGCCTTGTTTTTGCTGGAAGATCTGTCATAAGACCCAATGTGTATTTACTAGTCTGGGACCAGGCTTATGATACCACAGTGTGTTGTGACTTGGTCATATTTTTCTGAGTGTATGACAGTCCATCATAAAGTTTCAGAAGAAGTACCACGGTCTGAATTTGTGAGGGACTGAGGAAGGAATAAATGCCTGTCACCATTAGAGCCTAAACTCCAGAAGGTGTTTCAGGTCCTTGTCTCTTCCAGCTGCTCCTTCCAGTCAGCTTCCCAGTACACCCCTGGCAACTAGCACCTTGCTCTGGGATTTATAGTGGAAAACATACCTGGAGCTGCCTGCATAGAGCAGAGTTTCCTTGCTGGCAAGGCACATCTCTTGAGTGACATGTGTCAACCCAGTTCAAGAAGGATAGGGAACTTTTAAAGAGAGGCCAGCACGAGACCACCAAGATGATGTGGGGACTGTAGCATCTTTCTTCTGAGGAGAAGCTGTGGGACCTGGTGCCGTTTAGCCTGGAGAAGAGCAGACTCAGGGACACCTCATTAATATTTACAAGTATTTGAAAGGTGTATGTTAAGAGACAACACTTTTTTCTGTAGTGACTAGTGGTAGGACCAGGAGTAACGGACAAAAGCTGTAATACAAAACATTCCACTTAAACATAAGGAAAAACTTTCCTGTTCAGGTGAGGGAGCCCTGGCACAGGCTGCCCAGAGAGGTCTTGGACTCCCCTTCTCTGGAGGTTTTCAAAATCTGCCTGGATGTGTTCCTATGCAACTTCATCTAGGTGGACCTGCTTTGGCAGAAGGGTTTGATTAGATGATCTCTAGAGGTTCCTTTCATCTCAGTTCCTCAACACTGTGGTAGTGTTATTGACAGCCACAATAAAATGCTGTGAAATCTCTTCAAAAAAGATATGCAAGATCAGAATGCACAACTTCATTGCTAACATTACTACTAGATTAATAAAGTACAAAAAAAAAAAAAGTATTTTCTTTGCAACTCACTCACCCAGGGAAGCCACTGGATTTTTTTTTCCAGCACTCTGTAAAATGAGGGTAGAAAAAGTGATCACAGATCTCTGCTTCTGCTGAGTAAGTATTTTGGATTTAGGCATTTGGCCTGTTGGAGCCAGCTAGTCGGTGTCCTAGAAGTACTGCAAGTTTGTCTTGTAGCAGCCTCCAGCTGCTCTCCAGGAGGTCACAGCCACGACTCACTGGCTTTTCAGGGGTCAAGCACTCCCCTGAGTGAAGGCACCTCTGAGGCAGTCTTTCAGAGGTTGTAAAGGATATAGTTTAATCACCTGTGTCCCTCAGTTTGGCTCTACTTGGGACTGGAAGCTATTGTCACTTGGGGAAGCGTGTCCAGAGATGGATTACAAAGCTGGTGAAGGATCTGGAGCACAAGTCGTACAAGGAGCGGCTAAGGGATCTGGAGCTGTTTAGCCCGGAGAAAAGGAGACTCATGGAACATCTTATTGCTCTCTACAGCTATCTGAAAATAGCTGGGGGTTGACCACTTCTCCTTGGTAATGAGTGATAGGACAAGAGGAAATAGGCTCAAGTTGGGTCAGGGGAGGCTTAGATTGGATATTAGGAAGAACTTTTTCACTGAAAGGATTGTTAGATGCTGTTAGACGCTGGCACAAGCTGCCCAGGGAGATAGTAGAGTCATCATCCTTAAAAGTATTTAAAAGATATGTAGATGAGGTGCTGAGGTTTAGCAGTGGACTTGGCAGTGTGAGGTTAGTGGTTGGACTCGATGATCTTAAAGGTCCAGCCAAAATGACCCCATGACTCCATGAAAAGTGAAATATTGCTAAACTTTCAAAGCAGCAACATCCTCTTTTCTATATAAAATAATATGTGCCCACAGAAATGCCTACTCATTTTGCAACAGTAGCTGCAGATGTGTTTTAGTATGTGCTTTAGGCTTTTTATTTCATTGTTAGGTCTCAGTCATGAGGGTTCTCACGGTCAATACGTCTTTCAAGGAAATGGTGGATGATTCATGACACAACTGCTACTGTTCAGGCGAACATGTTCACCCTGCTTGCAAAATTAAAAATCATGCCATAGCCTAAGGGTGCACAGCAAATTTGGTGTACAAAAAAGAAAAGACTGAAACTCTGAGGCAGATGTGTGTCAGCAATGTGTTTAGATTGTGCTAAAAAAACCCCAATACCAGTGATTTTCCAGCAACCCTCCTGATACGGTCTCAGTCTTGGCCTCTCACAAACTGCTAAAGAGGGAAAGAGAACCAGGAGGAAACCCAGAGTGCCACTCGAGCTCCCCTCATTGCGCGTAGCTGCTCACCTCTCACCTCTCTGTCTGCAGGAACTCCTCCTACTGTGCCGAGGTCTCCATCCACCTCACGATCATGGAGAAAACAGCTTTTCAGGAGATTGCCTATCCTCAGGTGCTTTTCACTTTCACCACTGGAAAGATTGTTTGCCCTGACCTGTGGGATTTTGCACCAAATAGGACAAGCCTGGAGCTCAAATGGTACAAGGTAGAGTTTTCACCTCCTCTTTGTGCAAAGCCTAATCCAAATCTGTTTGTAAAAGCACGTACCTCCCTTTCTGTTTCTCCTGAACACCATGTTAAAGACATGAGCACAGCACAACATGCTACGAATTTGAGGGAGGATGTGTATACTTAAAGAAAGGTTTACTAGGATGGACTCAGCACATGGTGAAATGCTCTCATATGTTGTATGCACTCACAGGTGGTGTAATGTTTTAAGGCTAGATTACCTGCCCTAACTTGTTTGCAGGTTCAGATGAGCCCCCTCTTTGGCACTGTGCTTCCTTTTATGGCTCCTCTAGTGAACCACATGAAGTACTACCTCCCAGTGATGCTTCTTCCATCTGAGCTGTTCAGATGGGGTAACTTTCATTAATCAAGTGGAACACAGCATTTTGAAATAATAGATCCATCACACATTGCTTATAGTGCTTTCTTGCCTAACTTATCCTTACCAGTCTATGGCTTTTCAAGCAGGCAAGCCTCATTTTGCCTGTAAGGTCAAATATCCTTCATGTTATGATCCTCAACCATACAATCTTGCACTGGACAGCATGAGAGACTTATATTTTTTGTAATACCTTGAGTTAGTTTTTACTTAAACTCCCACTATGATCATATGCTCTGCCTCATGACGCTATCATTCTTGCTGTAGGATGTGATGCCTAGGCTGGCTTCTGAGGTGCCTATATTGTGATTGGTACCATATCAGCAAAACATCTCTCTTCAGGACCCATTTCAGAAGAGGGCTATAACTTACTTATCTCACTAAAAGGCTCCTCCTTCAATATGATTCTTGTTTCAATTCTCAGGAAGACCTCTGTCTTCATGGAGAAAGCATATTGCTGTTCTTAGCAGGGCTCCAGCCTGTGTGTTTAACAGAGCCTTAATGACATAGAGCAGGAATTTATCACAGTTTATGAGATCATGTAGGGTAAGTAATAGTTTTGTGAAAATCTGCCTGATTACTAGTATTTGTCTTTGAAAGTTGTCTGAGACTATTACTCTTATGAGGTCATGTATGGAAAGTAATGAAAACCTTCATTGGTCTTGTCTTAGAAGAATGTCTTAGATGATTACTCTTCAAAGGACTCAGGAAAGAGCCTATGATATCTTTTCCATCTTAAAATGTGCAGTTTACTGAAAAGCTATACACACACATTGTAGACAGATGGCAATAGCAATTCTTCACTCTTCATGTAGTGCCTCAGAGCATTTTAGAGATGGATACACACTTGACGAACTTGCCTTTTGGTGGAACAGTGAAACTGCTCAGATTTCCCAGTGATATGTGAACTTTTAATAACAGAATCACAAGGACAAGTAATTTTGTTTGGAAGTTACGTGGAGTATAACCACACCTACTTGAGCCATAACACCGGTTGTGGTCCTTTTTCCAGGATGCTCTGCCTTTAGAAGACAACAGTGAAAAATTTCTAATTCTGAAAGGTTCGGCTTCTCTGATCATGACTTCCGTGCTACCGACAGACGCTGGCTATTACACTTGCAAGATGTCGTTTCCATTTGAAGGCGTGACGTATGAAATCACCAGAACGATTCATTTGGAGACTGTTGGTAAATACCAGCCCCCTAAAACGTTACAGCACTTGAGGGACAAAAAGAATATCTTCTTTGTTAAGAAAACTCACGAGAGGACCTGCTAGTGAGCACCTCAGCACTGACTAGGGCAGCGGGACTCGATGAGTGCTTGCTTTGACACTGCAGAGTTTCCTCCCCGGCAACCCGTGGCAGGGCTGGGGGGTCAGTCCTCCTTCTGCCTGACTCGCAGTAGATTTGCAGGAGGCAGAACGCGATGTTGCAAGCGCCTGTGGCGAATAATTTATGACTTTGGGCAGTAGTGGGTGGGTGGGTGGCTCACTACAAATGGCTTCAAAGGGTTTAGGAGGGAAAACACGTAGTACTCGCTCGGGATGGGGGAAACCCGCAGTTTCGCAACTGGGTGAAACTGCTTCGAGCCGCCGGCGGGGGGCGACGGGGCGCTGCTGAGTGTCCGGAGACAGGCAAGGGAGTCGGTGAAGGGTCTGGAGAGCAAGTCTGACGAGGAGCAGCTGAGGGAGTTTGGAGGTGCTTAGTCTGGAGAAGAGAAGGCTGAGAGGAGACACGATTACTCTTTTACACCTACCTGAAAGGAGACTGTAGCGAGCTCGGGGCCGATCTCTTCTCCCCAGTAATAAATGAAAATAGGAAATGGCCTCAAGTTGTGCCAGGGGAGGTTTAGATTGGACTTTAGAAAGAACTTTTTTTCACGGATGGTTGCTAAGCACCTGCACAGGCTGCCCAAGGAGATGGTGGAGTCGCTATTGCTGGAGATATTTAAAAGCCATGTAGCTGAGGTGCTGAGAGACATGGTTCAGTGATGGGCTTGGCTGTGTGAGGTTAGTGCTTGGACTTAATGATCTTAAAGGTCTTTTCCAACCAAAATAATTCTATAATTCTATGAAATAGAGTTGCAAGATTCTCGGCTTTCACTGCTCAAAAAAAAGGCT
Organism: Urocolius indicus; assembly: GCA_013401255.1. Taxonomy (NCBI): domain Eukaryota; kingdom Metazoa; phylum Chordata; class Aves; order Coliiformes; family Coliidae; genus Urocolius; species Urocolius indicus. Next base: position 96,599 of record WBNH01009066.1, read on the forward strand.
CTTGCTTAGCTTCTGATGCTACTGTTGCTTCCAAGAAACACTTACTTGCCATTCCTTGTTTCAGCATCATGCTGTGAGCTTGATACTATCTATCACCACAAACACAAATCTCTGTGATTGAAACTAGAACCTCTCTCTTGGACAGTGGGTTTAATAACCAAATGCTTTCTGGGAAGATGAAAGAGGCTGAGAGAAGGGACACATTTCTCTCTGCAGTTCTGGGGCAAGGCCCACATTTTCTGTTCTGCTAGCATTGATTCTCTGTTCTCTCTCTCTAGAACAAGAAAAGAGAATTACTCCAATAATTGTGTATCCAACACAAAAGACAACATCAGCTGCTATTGGTAAGGCCCAGTATTATTTTTGGAAACATCTAATCAGGCAACAATTACAGCAGATCCTCTAACAGTGTAGTTTGTTGGTGTAAATTGTTGCAGTTCTTTTGGTCTTTATTATATTAGCTGAGAGTCAGTGCTGTAGAAGGTTTTTAGTCTTATTGTCCATATCTAGACATTGTTTCCCAAGTAGAAGAAGCTGTAGGCTTTAGCCACTAGTAACGCAAGAAAAATGTGTTTGTGCACTTAGATCAGCTGCTCAGAGTCGTTGTTGTCCCCATCCTCACTTGGAATTATTCTTTTCAATATTCCTTCAAGTCAATCTGGGTTATCTGTTGGCTTTGAATGAGCCATCAAGTTCTTTTGGGACAAAATCACGTCTTCATACTGTTTGAACTAGATAGTTATTGTTAGAAAGTACCTTGATAGGGTCTCAATTTTTCTTTGAAGATTATATTATGATAACAAATTTCTGTTGCATTTCCTCTTCCCAGAACATGTCCGATATATTTTACTCTAAGCTTTTTATAACTTGAGTAGTATACACACACAGCTGTGTCCTATGGTGCCTTAGTTTGCCTTGCCATTTTTCTTTCCATCAGCATAGGAATAGCAAGTCTTATTTTTTTCTTTTTCAACTGTCTAGCTCTGTGGAGTGTTTTATGTCCCTTTCATCACCATCTGCACAGATATAATAATAGGATGGTTTGCAATATTGTGCCCTGTGTTTTCCAAACAATATAAATATACACCAGTCTGAAGGCTCTTTATCCTTAGCTCTGAATTACAATGCATACAGCAAAATTCCTGATTTTTTTGTGATCATTTTATCTGTAGAGATTCCATCTGGAGCTGAATGCTCTTGCCCACAGCACCTCTGAGTGAGGCCATTCTGCTGGTTAATGCAGTTGCTCCAGAGCAGTAAATCACACCATGCCTCATAGTCTGCAATATAGCAGAAGGAACAAGGCCACAAGAACACGTCTGCCTCCTGAGGAATGTGTCTAGTGCAAGAGTTGCTGACTGTTGCAGTGGGAAAATAATTTGGGTAGCAAAGGACCGCCAAACTGAAGGATCTTTCTGCTAAGGAGTAGAGAATCAAAAGTGACCTGGGGCTTAACTTCAGTTTTGAATGAGATGGTGCCTGACAGATGTGGGAATTTGATCTCTCACTGGACACGTTGATTTTCACCAAGAGAAAGAGTAGTTCTCCATATATATCCAAATAGTTTTTTAATCTTTCTTTTACCAACAGGCTCCAAGATGACTCTCCCATGCAAAGTGTTTATTGGACTGAGCAGCCATAGCCATACAGACGTGGAATGGCTAGCAAATGACACCATCGTTGATGTGGTTTACAAGCAAAACAGAGTTACAGAGGGAGAACGACAGTAAGTCTGGCTGAAAGTGTTTACTTGTGCTGTGTTAACCTGCGGCATTACAGACATTCTCAGTGACAGGTAACAAAATGGGATATGGACAGATCTGAAGTGAAGATGAGTGCTGAGAAAAATACCAGGCAAGCAAAATCCCAAATCCAACACGAGTAGGGTGAAATAGATTCTTTATCTCTATTTTTCATTCATGGTACACTGCAAATGTGCCAACTTCAAGGCTTAAAATTGAAGCACATTTTCATGGGCAGCTGAGCTGTTGTAAGAGCTGATGGCAGTGGAAAGTGAAGGGACTTCTCTTACTTCTCTCCTTACCGCGTCACAGAAAAATGGCCACATCCTCTCCCTGACATTCATTAGGTTTTCTGAAAACACCTAAGGCAACACAAAATTATCCAGTGGCTTTTGTTGTTTTGTTTTGTTTTGTTTTGTTTTTTTTCTTAAATACCATTGTTTTTTCCCTCAGGCTTGTTCTTTTCCATATTAGTGTGTTAAACTGACTCACAGAGGCTCCCAGTGAAGCACTGTGGGGAATGCTGATGGAAGGGAGAAAAAAAGTCCCACATCCTTTTGTCTCTTGGAGTCTTCTCTCAACTGCCTCAAAGCTGCATACCTTAAGGCTTTTCCAGCAGCCTCATAGCCACATGCCTTAAGGCTTTTTCAACTAGGAAAGAAGAGAAACGATCAGCTTTCTGTACCTGTGACATGTGACCTGAGCAGTGCTAACTTATTATGTTCAGGGATGCTTCTAGTGCTTTGCAAATGGGAGGTAAAACTACTGACTGAAATCTCTCAACTGAGGCCAAATTGAGAAAAAATTGACATGTTTTCTCTCTCATTTGGTGAAGCTGAGAATGTCCACAAAGGTCATCACCCTCACCTGGGTTATGTTGACTCTGCCTGTACTGGTGGACAGAGCTGAAAAGGTTCCTGGGCTCTGGGATGCCATTACCTCTGCTGTTCATGGTCAAATGAGTTACTCAGCAGCTAGCACCATCTCAAATAGCTCCTGGGTATCAATTAGGCTTTAGCATGAGACAGAGACCATTCCCAATAGAATTTGAGGATGCCACATCCCTATTCAGAGGGACAAGAGTGTGTAACAGTTATAGGTATGAGCTCATTTTAGCCATTTGGGGCCATTAGTGCCAGCTAATGTAGCATGATGGAAATGCCCTGGTCCATTGCGAGAGACAGCTGCAGGTGAACTCCTGTCTTCTGCATGATGTCAAGGCAGATCTTGGACAAAGGTCTTGGTCAAAGGCTAGACTCCATCTTAAAACTCTCTTCCAGCTAAAATGATTCTATGACTCTATGTGCTACTATGGCTACAGTCTCTGAAGGGTTTAGAGTAGAGCAGCACATGTACTCTTATCTGAACTTCAACAAATGTTTTTATTATTTCTATCCCTATTGTTATTAGTGTTATATATTATTATACAAATGCACAAGGACAGGACAATGCCAGCTACAGCTCATGTGGAGCCCACAGTATGTGAGACAGCCCACTTCTTCTGGAAGCCCTCAGAATGGCAGCAAAGCAAACAGGTTGAAATGCCATGAGGACAACAAATTCCCCATGGAAATCTCTTGGAAAGCACACTGGTACTGTTGTGTTGCTGCCTTCCAGCTGTCAGGGAACTCCATTCCTTCAGTGCACAGCAGACTCATTATCAGATCTGCTCCAGCAATGGTTAAGACATATCAAGAAAGATGTTTTACTGCAGCTACAAAACCACTTTCCAATAATCGGCCTTTCCGATAATTGGCCTGATGAAAGGATCAAGTTGCAATAAGCTGGAGACTTCCTAGACAGTTTCTTGTGTTGAGCTCACCCTATATTCTGAGCTATTCTGAGCTCCATATGCCCTCTTGCAGCTGATAGGATTAATCTCAGAAAATTAATAGGTGGTCAGAGAGAAGGAATTAGGTCCCTCCACAATGCTGTGTAGAGAACTCAAAGACAGGCAGAATTCTGTTTTCCTTTCTTCTCTCCCTTAATTTTTGCAAGACAAATGCAGCTTTTTCTTTTCTGTAAGATTCAACAAGTGCAGGATGGGTACTAATTACTGGAACTCAGTTGGTGCAACTGTGCTGGAAGACACAAATGTCTTCTAATGCCAAGAGGCTAGTTCAGAAATGAGCAAATACCGAATTTTCTTGCAAAGTACTCTTAGAATGAACACATCAAATAGAGAAAAGCTGGCTTATATAAAGATTTAACATCAACTTTTTGTTTTTTTCTCCAGAGAAATTGTAGAAAATGGTGAAAACTTCATTGAAGTGCCACTGATTTTTGATTCTGTTGAAGAAGTGGATTTTTTTACAGACTTTACATGTCTGGCCCAGAACACATATGGCTTCCAAGTACTGCCAACGAGAGTCAAGCAGGAAGGTAACTAGTTTGACAGCTTATTTAGAATCATTGTTACAATTATTATAATGCTAAATTATCACCATCTTTTCTGCTGTGAGGGCTAGGATTGGCATGATTTATTGCCTGGGGAAATGGGTGGCCTCTTTCACCAGTAGCCTTTGGAATAGCCTGTTCAGAAACATGTTCTGTGGGTCATTCACTGACATCGGGGATAAAGATCTGTGTTGGTATATCTGTTCATTAGATAGGGTTCCAATTTAGACACACTTTATGAAAGTGATGGCTCCAGTGAGACTACTGGCAAACTCTCACTGGGTGCAGCAGGGCCAGATCTCTTCCAGTTCTTTAACAAGTAGGGGAACAAAAGGCAATAGCAAAATAAAATCAGAGTGTTCCTTCTCCTCATGCACAGATTGCTGCCAAAACAAGAAGTGTAAATTATGATGGGTGTTGTTATTTTGGCCTCTAGTCATGGGAAGAGGAGTCCTAAGCTCAGTGTAATTAATGTTGCAGTGTGCTAGACCATTGGCCAAGAACCAGCTGTGAAAACTATGGGAAGCAATGCTAATTGTTTCTTTATGTGACGTTGATGAATTACCAAAGCTTGCTCACACTGTATTAGAAAGGTACAGGAACATTTACAGTCTTCATTATGAGTTACAGCTCATGACTCACTCCAGCATCCCGTGATGAGGGATTCATACTCACTTTGCTAGATGATGTAGTATCCTTGTCTTCCATGAGCTACACAGCTGTTTCTACAGAGGAGAAGATCCATGAACTTATTGTTTTTGGAATAATTCAAACCAGTCTGGATGGACAATGGTCTTGGAAGGTAGCTGCCTTTTGGGAAAAAGCTCAGAGTCTTGGCTTGATTTATAGTAATTTTTAAGCCGCTCTGAGGAAATTATTCAGACAGCTTGAGGGTGGACTAGCTCTTATGTAATCCCTCTCCATGCAGTGCTTTTATTTCCTGCTTGGAGTGTCTCTGCTTTCACCAAACTAAGACAGAAAGCTTGTAGCTACTCTGAGCAGTGGTTGGGAAGAGTCACGTGTGTGCAAAAGGATTCAACTTTGGAATCCCACCCTCTATTGTTTTCCAATTCCTCCTCTCATCTTCAGAAACCCATTTCCCAGAGCTCTCCATCAATAGGCTTCTTCCTTTCACAGGTGATCAACACTGCTGGAAGGTTAACTCGCAGACATCCTTGTTATTGTGATTTTTCCTCTTCCTCCTTGAACTTAGAGAACTGTGTTCCTGGGAGGGTGATGGTTTTGAGGGCTTTTTTAAAAAAAATATTTCATTTCACTTTTCCAGCTGTCGGCATGTCCTGGTACATTGCAATGATTCCCTTCACCTTGGCCTTTGTGATCATGGGAGGGGTATGCATACACAAGTGCTTGAAGCGGACTGCTGATAAAGGATACACAGTAGCAAAGGTTTAAAATCCTCTTCATTCTCCAGTCGCCAACAGAATGAAAAAAATATCCTGGCCATCTTTCATGTGAAACACAGAGAGACTTTTCAAACCAGACTGCTTTCCCAGGAGATGGACACATATTGGCTTTTTTTTTCCTTCTTCCCTGAGTCTTCCACGATCTGATGGAGTTATAAGTTTGCATTTTTGTGCTGTCTAGATGCAGGAAATCTGCTTCTATTGTTTTGCAGATAAGGTGCAACATGTAGAATTTTGGAACACAGAATACCAGGAATATACTCTGGATATGGGAAAGGTAGGGAAAGGGAGGTGCTTTCACCCTTTGTAATTGCAATAGTCTTATTGTTTGTTGTTTTTTGTTTGTTTGTTTTCTTTTAAGTAAAAGAAAAACCCTACAATCTAAAAACAGAAGCTAAGAAAGCTCGATGCAGAAGGATATCAGAGTGAAAATGCAGGGATTTTTGGTTTTTTTTGTTTGTTTGTTTGCATTGAAACTCTTTTTTTTTTTTTTTACTTCAGTCTAAAAAGAGCCATTTCCTCCCCTTTTCCAGAGCCAAATACAGTTGTCATGACAACTTTATATCTGTGAACTTTTCCACAGAAAAATTAACTTTTGTTTACTATTTGGATTAGTTTTCCTTAAATGGAGGCACTCAGAATATCCCTCCTCCAGAGACAACTACATCAGCATAACTGATAATTGCACACCGGAGAATTTGGTTCTGTTTTATCTATCAATATTTCATAGCCAGAGATGCATATGCAGCTGTTAACATGTTATCTTTGCCAAGAAAAGAAGAATTTGGAGGGATATTTTAGTGTTTCAAGCTCATTTGTGTAATATGAAGTTTTTCTTCCTGGAAGTGATTGGACAGACTACCAGTAACAGTGTACAGTCTTGCCCTTCTATGACTCTAATACTTTCATGACTGGCCTGGCTCTACTCTCTGATCTGAGTGTAAAAGTCTGGCAAAGATCCCCATAAGCAATGAGTCGGCACCAGTCTAAAGGTGATGCGCCTTCAGGAACCTTGTGTCCTTTGGTGTGAAGCATGCAAATTGATTACTCATGATGCAAAATGCTGCCCATAATTTTATTTAAATCTTGACATAAACCAGAAGAGAGCAATAAGTCATCAGTGACCATGTTTTACTTTGAGGATCAGCATGAGCAGGATGACTAGGTTACTTTGTTATCCAAGAGATAACACCTATGATAGCCAAGAAGCAGTTCAGTCATATATAATGTGTTTTAACTTCGTCTGTATGGTAGGGGAAAAGATCCAGCCTTAAGGTCTACATTGATACAGACCTGTAACTGACACCTCTCCCACACACTGAAGATACAGCTTTTTGTTAAGCAAATCAGCACAGAAGTTTTACAAACTCTGTAGGGAAAAAAAAACAATCAGGAGAAATTTTGGCTCTGAAGAAACTAATTGTAAAATAAGAAAGTTAGAACAGCTTGTGGTCCTACAAATCAGGCGAATGAATGTCTTGCATCCATCTGGGAGAGGCCATAATCTAATCCCTTTCCACCATTACTTATAGCTGGTTCTGGGTACAGCTCAATAATTATTTGGAAGGATTTTAAAGACTAGGATGTGTCTTGAATTAAGAACCTGCTCAATCTATTAGCAAGAACATTCATGCTTTATGAGATTTAAGCCAAACTCTCCCTTTAAATATTTCAAATGTTTGCTGTGAAAATACAGGCACAGAAATTAGATTTCTGACACAATCTGGGTCAGTGGCAATCAAACAAGAGCACAGGACTTACTGTTTCCAAGTGCAAGATGTTAAAGATGATGGTAAGGAATGTATACATTTTACAGGAAGATGGGAAAAAGGTGTCGGCAAATGTGGGAAACAGTCAAACTACTTGGATATTTGTTCCTTGAAGGAAAAAAAAAAACTATAGATAAATTGACCATTGCTGGAAGGAACATGAAAACTGTTTTAGGTACATCAGGAATGCTCATTTTTATAAATAAATTTCTAGTCTATAACTGGAGAACAAATTAGCTTTGCCAATAAGTGTAACCTTTCTGAGTGTGATTTGTTCTTCCTGTTCGTCTGTTGTGTGATAACACATCTGGAGGTATGTGTGTGGTTGGATTTCACTAAGTAGTGGAAAAGAAGTAGAACTTCTGGTATGTGGAGTATCAGTGCTCTTGGAGTGTCAAAAAAGATAAATATCTTAGATCCTCCTCCAATCTAGAGAAGGAGAAAGAAATGTGAGCGTGAGATAAAATTAGGCATGCGGAAAATTGATGTTGTACAAAAAATTAGCCATGAAGAGGCATCTTGAATAAAAAGGAATGTCAAAACCCAATTTTTTTTTCTTTTATGGTGTGACATTTGCTTCTCTGACTGCTGGTATAGTCATTTCTGAAAGCTTTCATCATAGGTAGGCTAGTTCAAGTGAACTACAAGAGTGTAAATGTTTTACAGGTAGAGTTGAACAAGTGACCTACCTAATGTAAATGTCTACTTTGATTTGTATAGCTTTTATCAAGGGTAATATGGTCTATATTGCTTTTGAACATGTTATGTGAAAAATGAGAAAAAAAAAGAAACCAAAAGAAAGTGCTGCTGTTTGAGTTGGGTGGCAAGAAAGATGTAGGATGGCCCTTTGGGGGTGACAGCTCTTTCCCAGAGAGATGTGATTTTTCCAGCACTCTGCTGCAGAGGGGCTTGTCCTCTGGGTGCAGAGTGACCCTTGCAATCTGGGTCAACAGATTAACTCCATCCTTCAGACACTTCTGCTCTTACCCTGCAGCTGTGTCTTGTCACACTCAAGGGAGACCAATTCTGATTGGCCAAACTCCTTTCCTTCCACCACATTTATGGCTATCCTTGGTCTGCAGTCCCTCAAGCATGTGGTCAGCTGGTATTGGGTGATCTTTGTCTGCCTACCAACTTCTGAATTACTGTATGTCTCCGTCCATGTCTTCTGTGAGGAAGCTTCTGGAACTGTAGGTTAACATAGGCTGTCACTGTGGGAATTTAGCATCTGCTGCCCAGGTGGAGAGATCTGTTTAATTCAGCTTATCAGAGGCAAAATTTTTGTCTCCTCCTTTATCTAGTTAGCATTGACACTGTACTTTCAGTAAGTCCATCCCAGGAAATTCAGAGTCATTAGCCTCAATGTGCTTTGAGGAGAAAAAACCTGAATATCAAGGCACAATGAGACTGGGAACTTACTTCTGCTGGTTTATAATCAGACCTGAAAAGAAATACAGTATCAGGGAATGTCACTTCACATCGCAGATTCAAGGCTCAGCACCACAATGTTTCTCTTCAGAAAAATTAATGATGTAAGGAGGAAAAGGCTATGTCATCCCGGGGACTATGTGGGTTTATAGAAATCTCTAGAGAGCTCATCTATCTGCAACAGCTTCAAAGACACACCTACAGAGGGAAAGAGCCTGGTGTCCCATCGTCTTGGCATGAGTTAGCATCCAGGACAGAGGCAGTAGTTCTTTTCAGGAAATATGACTTCAGTTAAAAATTATTTTCTTGTTTTAATCACATACATGATGTTGATGTCAGCTATCCATTAAGTAGATAGCATAACTACTGTTTGACCAGAGTAGTACCTAATTAAAAAAGTTAACATGTAATTTGGAGAGCACCAGCTAATTAGATCTGATGGTTCCCAAACAAAATCCTTAAATAAACGTGGGAGCAAAATGGAAATAAGAATTGAATCAGCGCACAGAGCTAATCTTGGCAGATCAAGATAAAATTACCTTTTTGTTAATTCCAATAGCTGGGGAGGGAAGGTGTGCATGCAGGAGGACCAGAAACATGTGAAATATCATTGCAAGGAATAAGGTTTTAAGTATAAGAATAGCTGATGAAAGTGTTTGAGGACTATTCTGACTCAAGACTGTAAACCAAGAGGCCCAGGAGATCAAAACAAATTGAGGAATAGGTCTTATGTTTTGGAGCCGGGAACTCCTTGTCCGCTCATGACCTTGAAGCTGCTAAAGATAGCAGCCTTCATGCAGCCAAAAAGAATACAGCTTGTCTAAGTGAGCCACTGATGTTTCTTCTCTGCTCAGTGGAGAGCTACCTTTAGGGCCTAAAACAAATAGAATGAATTGCCCTATAGAGGTGTCTGCTTTTTTTCCACCAATTTAAGACAAAGTGAGACAAATCTACCTTGGATTATAGGAATGGTTGGTTGTGGACCACTGGATTTCAGGTTATCAGAGAGATTATGAAAAGAAACAGACATAAGCACAGCGATACCATTTCACATTGTCGAGGCTGCTGGACTTTCTTGGGAAAGAGCTTTAATGCTGGCAGCTCCCTGTGCAGAACAAGGACATAGGCTTATGCTACATTAAAATAATTTAAGAAGTTGTAAGGCAGGCATATGGGTATGTGTTGTGGAATCCAGCATAAGAAGCAGGCTGAAAATATCTGGTTGATGCCTTGGAAAAACTTTTGTGGCTCATGGACCACAGTGTGGTCATGAAGTGCCACAGCTATTATGGGAAGAGAAGAAAAAGCTACTAATTGTGTGTTGCTGAAGTACACAGGGCCTTCTTGGGACCAGGAGGAAGTCTGTTCTGGGGCTGTGGGTGAGCTGGAGGCTCTGGGGAAGGCAATGGGCAGTGCAGGTTGCTAGCCCTTTCACAGCACTTAGCCAGCTCTACTCCTACTGCTCCCAGCAGGCACTGCTGGGCAACAGCAGCAGACCAGAAAAAATATTATTACGTATGAATGAAATGTCATAAAACCTAGCCTGCTGCCAGTGGACAGACACAGGCTGTCAACAAGAAAACCAGAAAAGAATGTATATAACTCATAGTTCTTTTTTAGTGCTGATTGCACTGGAAATGATAGCCTATATAATTCTATTCATTAGCTAGTATACATGATGTAAAGAACTCAATAAAACAGATGAAATACAGCACCAGTCAGTTTTCAAGAAGATTATATTGTTTTCTTCCTGAAGTGAGCCAGGCACCTAATAATGATGGGGAAAGTTTTAAAAATTTACATAGATCCAAGCTTACTTGCTAGAACTTGGGAAATCCAGTCATTACTGAGTCTTTAACTGCAAAGTATAGTTTGGCTTTTAACAGTTGTGTGCCCTTCCTACCAATTTTAGGGTTTTGCACCAGTCAAAATAGTCTACAATCTGATGACATCTTCAGGTGCAAACAGCAAACTCCTCTGTAACACGTGGAAAAAGTTGATCTCTCAGTCCTGACAGGAGCTGAAGGTCCTCTCTTTCTCACGGTTTTTACCCGTTTGTCATTTGTTGACACAGGAACTTCAATTATATGTACTTAAATTTCATAGACATCTAAGTCTCGATTTCTTTGTGGACAATGAGCCTCTTCTAGCTTTCCTGTCTCACAGGGCCTGAATGGTGTTATTCATTTAAAGCCTTAGAGATCCTGTTTTGCCTTGGTTATAAAGGATTCATCTATCTGCTAAGCTATGGGATAGATGAGTCATCCTGTTTGCTTGCTTTGGCTCCCAAATTTGCTTTGTCGTAAGTGCTAGGGAGGCCAGACTATGACTGGAAATACTTGATACTATGTTTGTTTACTTGCAAAAAAAAAAAATCCACCCTCAACTAACTTGTGGCTTTCAAGGTGGGGACACATCTGAACTAGGTAATTAAAGGGTATTGTTACACGCGCCCTCAGTGTGTTGCTACCTCTCTTTTCCTTTTGACTGGGACTTACTATGGCTGGTCTTGAGCTGATTAAGAACTCTCCAGAGGAGACAGTGGTCAAGCAATGGTGGTTTCTCAGCTCTCATCATGGTAATCTGGTTAGTCTGTAGATGCTGGAGATTGAGACCCCCTTCTTGTGAGCAGAGGAGAGCTGACAGCCAGTAAAACACAGGAGAGGAAACACAGTAGAGGAAGATCAGGGTTCATATCTCTACTTAAGTGTGGCAGGTGTAGATGTCTGATTGTTCCTTCTCAGAAAGAATGTATCACCTTTTAGTTTTGTTTCTTTCTTTCATTACTACGCAGATGTGGTGCTGTTTAGGAAATGTGGGTTGCAAGGGAGAATATAAGAATGAACAGAAGAGGGTGGCTTCCCATGAGGAGAGCTGTGAGGTGCTTCAAGGACACTTGGAGAATGAAGAACTTGTGAGAATAGGCAATATGAGTTTGTCTTTTTGCCTGGAAAAGCAAAGATAGGTCATAGTAACTGCCTGTAAGTGCGTTCAGTGGGTAAGTAAAAAAGCAAGGACATGTAATTATTTCTGCTAATGAAGGAGACTGGGATGAAAAATGCATAACCAAAATTAAGTTTGGCTGCTAATCAGTTCAACAGTGAAGTCCTGAAAAAAAAACTTCTCAGCAGGAGTAATAGCTAGGAAAATAAATTACTTTTAACATGGAGCTGGGCACAGCTATGAAAGAGATTTGAGGCATGTGACAGCAGGGGTTCTTCCTCTAAGGCTGTAATGTGTCCTCTGGCTTTGTGCTCTTTATTTCCATTGAAAAAGGGCTGGATGGCTGAAGATAAACAATTCCATCTAAGAGTTTAATTATTGTGTTATTTATTATTTCCTCAGTTAAGTCTCCAGTGCCTGCGTTTACAGTCCTTTCAAGCTTGTAAGGGCTGGAAGATCAAAAGAATTAAACATTGAACACAATTGCTGGATATGTCTTTGTAGACATGTCCAAAGTCCTAATCTGCTTTAAACTCTGTTGGGAGATGCCAGTTACCCCTGAAAAACAGCCCTTAATGAGATTTGGCTTTCCTACTGGAGGGAGTTATCCAGTCTCTAAACAAAAGCATGCTGTAAGAGATGAGTTATCTTTTCATAAGACCAAGTGCCTGTGTTATGCAGAGAAGTCAAGGAGGCCCTGAAGTGTTGCTCAGTCTTTTTCACTCAGCTTCATGAATGTTGCTTTCTCCTTATTTATGTTCTTGTTTAATGGCCACTCCTGTGGCATTTAGTCTTGACCATGCGCTAAGAACCACAACAGAGGAGCATTGCCCCAGCAAGGGTCCCAGGAGGACCAGCAGGATCTCTCAGATATCAGGCAAACAGCAGAAGTGAAGACTGTTGGGAATCTCAGGTCACTACTGACAAGGAGCATAGTGTGCAGCAATGATAAGTGGCAGTGACATCCAACTCCCAGGCCTGGAGGGGTGTTTTAAGGACATAGAAACCAGTTGCTGAAACATGACTGCTAGAGACTATACAGAAATATCTTCATAGCTCATGAGATCACATGTCAGGTTTAATGACTGTGCCTGGGTTTTGGATTTCTTTAACTTTAATTATAAAAGCAGAATGTTGATTTACCCAAATGCAATCCCCTCACCTCTCTTTCAAACACTAACTCCAGTTTTTCATCAACTATTTACCCAGTATGGGATATGCGTATACATCAGTCATCAGCTTTGTAGTTTAGATTTAGTGTTTGTAATATTGTAACACTGGCATTCATTCCATTTCTTTCTGATTCAGAAAACTAACTAAATCCTACATTTAAAATGATTTTTAAAAGTGGATCATAGGTATTTAGTCTTGTTATTGTCAAAACCAAATTATTGTGATGCCATGATTTTACATCTGAGCATGCCATAGCTTGTTTGTAGAGGCAAAGCACAATTTATAGAGATTTTCCTTGATCCTAGGTCTCTCCAGGCCATTGGTCTAGTTTCATCACTTCCTTTTCCCATCTTCCTTTCATTTATTATGCTTGCAGCATAGATTTCAGCAAAGTGGATTAATGGAGATCAACTGTATGAGACTGCTCAAGGTGGTAGGATGGATTAATCTTCTTCAGCAGTGTGACTTTGCTAGTGTTTCACAATCAATCCTCACAGCAGCTTTCCATGAGGACCATGAAGTGTCATCTGGAACTGATGTGACTCTTAGGTGATGAGCTATGCAGGACTCTTGCAGATGAGGTCAAGAGGGCTAGGAATCCTCTCTGACTGGGTGCTATCTCCATTTGCCCCCCTTTCACTCAATAGCATTAATTCAGAAATTCATCAGAAGCAGGCAGGTCTCTTTCCTTCCCTCCTGCTTGAGGGCTGTTTCAGTATAAGATGAGGATTGAGAGCAAAGAGACTAGTCCCAGCACAGCTCACTTGTGATCAGTAATCCTCCTGCTTCCTCTCTTCCCAAGACATTTTGCTTAGGAAGGGTAGAAAGAATTCTCTGCTGCAACTTCTCACATCTCTTCCTTCCTGTCAGAGCAGAGGAGAATGGGAGGGAGTACATGGTGAGAATCAACCTCCTGCATGGGGTGAAAAAGCAGAGCAACCTACAGCATAAATGGGTGGAAACCTGAGTGGAGGTCAGGTTTTGGTGTTTTGGTGTGATGCAGACAGCAACTCACAGCCCAAGACTTGGCAACCTTGCAGGGTCTCCAGCTCTTTGGAGACCCCAGGTCTCTGGGCATTTGTTTTTTCCATCATTGCTCAATCATTGAAAGAAATACCAGAGAGAGAGAAAAAAAGGATTTAAAAACAAATGGCCTGCTGACACAGATATGTTGAACCATAATGTCACTGTAGGCTGACACAAGCTTTTATTTTGGGAGAAATACAACTCTCCTACCTCTCACTCTTCTACATCCCACTCCTCATAGTTACAAGGGCACCCTGTCTGCCCTCCAAACTCCATCTCTTTTACTACCTCCTGTGAGAAAGGAGAAAGTCTTGTCACATCAGTGTCAGATCTCTGTGGCACAGTCCTCTCTTCCTTTCAGGATATTTTCCCTGGTCAGCTGAAGACTTAGGTGATGTCAAGTCAACAAAGTGTCTCAGGTCTGTCTGTTCCTATCCCTCAGTTCCTAATATAGGGATATTTCCCTCAGGGCTTAAACAGTTCAGATTGGCTCACAAGGTGAGAGCCTATGACTCCTTACCAGCTATCTGATGTGAAATTGGGCATGTAGTTAACTTTTAAGCACCAACCAAAATATGTTATTTATTCATGGGTGCTTGTGGTCACATATTGTCATTCAGCCTTTCCATGTGAGCTGTGTTGTATTTCAAAACTTCTGCATTTCTCACATCGTTTAAACACTGTAAGAGTGATGACTACAGGTTGATGCGTGAGAACTAAATTTAGTTCATGAAATAAATGCCAGGCTCCTAAGAAAATGCAATGTTAAGAAGTGACTAAAATAGCTGCAGGGTTTTTTTCACTTGTTCTGAACTTGTTCTTTTAGGAAAAATAGTTAATGTGTGTGCATTTTGGTTGAAGAAAATGGCAATTTTTAAGTTAGCACCATTATTCTTTGCAACGTTTAATTTGTTTGCTCACTTTTTGACCTCCTTGCTGGAGCAATTTATGAAGAGCTGCAGCTTGTAGGAAGGATTCACATTGGAGAAGTTTATGGAGGACTGTCTCCTGCAGGAGAGATGCCTCGTTGGAGCGGAGGGAGTGGGAGGAGTTCTCCATCTGAGGAGGAAGGAGCAGTATAGACAATATATGATGAATTGACCACAACCCCCATTTCCTGTTCCCTTGGGCTTCTGTGCAAGACAGAGAACTCAGGGGTGATGTTAAGCCTGGGAAGAAGGGAAGGGTGGGAGGAAGGTGGTTTTTTTTAAGATTTGTTTTATTTTTTATTACCCTGCTCTGATTTGATTGGTAATAAATTAAACTCATTTTACCAAGTTGAGTCTGTTTTACCTGTGACGGTAACTGCTGAGTGATTTCCCTGTCCTCATCTCGACACATGACCCCTTTGTTGTATTTGTCTCTCACCTGTGCAGTTGAGGAGCGGCTGTGATAGTGTGGCTCTGGTGGCCAGTATCAACCCATAACACCTTGCTGCAACGTTTGCAAGAAATAATTTGATGATCCAGATGGGTGTCAAAGGATGGACACAGCATTAGTAATCACCAATGAATATTTGGCTAAGCAACTTGTTTATCATTCCGTAAGAGCTTAGTGGTAGAGCTAAGGATGAAATCTGATTCTCAAAGACAACATTCACATCCCTTAAAAAATAATCAGTCTCCTTTTTTTTTTTTTTTTTAATTTCCCAACCTCTGCTATGTCCCCTACAAGCTTCCAGCTTTTGGAGTGAATAAGAAAGGAATCCAACCGTGAATAATCTCCTGTATGGTGCAGGACTGATTCACTTCTATGGCTTGGTCTATCCTATGCTCTGCAAGACGAGTGACAGAATATAATGCATCATGTACTTAAAGAATTTATCTTTGTGTATCTGAATCCTTAATTCTTATATTGCCTAATTTCAGAAGGCTTGATTTTGCAATCTTACTTACTTATGCTCTTCAAATGCTTTTATTGTGTATATGTTTTCCTAAAGTAGCTTTTTTGTTTATTAAAATCACAGTGGTAACTTGTTAGTTAAGCCAGGAATGGCTGTGGTCAAAGGGATTGAAGATGTCAATTAGAGAAATAGTACTGCAGTGTATAACGTTTCTCGCAAGTGGACACAGAAAAATACTGCTATTCAAAACCAGGGATTATGGTCTTATTTCTACAGTTTGCCTCTTGAGTGACTAACTTCTACCAATCCTGACCCCTCTGCTACTGTTTATGACTCCTTGTCTCTATTCACCCCTGAATGCACCCAGTCTCAGTCTCCACCCTGATATTTTTCACATCTCTCCTTCCTGTTTTTGGGCTAGCTGTCTATTGCAATTTGGCTAGGAGTTAAAATATGAAACCATGCCATGTGCTCTCACTCAGCATCTCTGTACTGCTTTCCTGGCTTTAGCTGAGAAGGAAAGCTTTTCCACAAACATCTGCCAATTGGTGACTGCTTAAACTGGAAAATAGTTCCTTGGTTCCCATAAAGAGGTACTTTTCTTTCCGTGTTTGGGAACAAACCTATACTTTTTCTAGGAAAAGTGTAAGCTAATGCTGGAAGCCATTGAGTT
The DNA here is from genome assembly GCA_013401255.1 of Urocolius indicus. Taxonomy (NCBI): domain Eukaryota; kingdom Metazoa; phylum Chordata; class Aves; order Coliiformes; family Coliidae; genus Urocolius; species Urocolius indicus. Next base: position 113,017 of record WBNH01009066.1, read on the forward strand.
CTTGAGCTGCTTTTTCAGAAGCTATTAAGCACTTTCATCTTAAATTGTGTCCTTCCACATTGCATATACAGCATGTCTCTGCACATATGAAAAGGAGAGATTGTGTTTGGCTTTGTCATATATTCCCTCATCCACATCTCAAGACAGAGGCCATCTGTCATTCTCCATTCTGACTTGCACGAGGCCAGCCAGACCTATAAAATGAAATGCCATCCTTTTCTTTAAGTGTGAACTTTGACTCCCTGAACTTGCAGTACAAGTTCTACATATCCTTCGTCTTGGCCTGTAGATCTAAGATGACAACTCTACCTTCTAATTTCTTGCATTTTCTAACCCTCTAGGTCTAATTCAATATGGCCTGAGAATTTCTTAAATGCCTGCAGTTGGATGCACAGAAGTGTGCTTTGTAGAGCAATATGGTATTAGAGCTGTGCTGATATTCAGACTTGTGCAAAGAGACATTTGGCACCAAGGGTCAGCCTGAAAAATCTGGGCATTGACACAGCCATAGGCGTTGGAAGCTCCTGCCTTTGCATACTACTTAGGATGAACTTTCCTCTGAGAAGGGGAAAGACCAGATATAAGCTATTTCTCAGAGTGAGGAAACTGAAACTCCACTCTGGAAGGGCACCACAGCACGCCAGACTGCACATGCCTGGAACAGTCAGGAAAATGGCAAGGGGACATGAGTGTCAAGTCCAATGACTGTCACAGTTTTCTTCTGATGAGTGGCTAATGTAAGAGGCAGGGTCGTCCCAGGGAGAGGGAAAGGGAACTCCCTAACCCCACTGTTTTCTGGGGATGTTGTCTGGCTTCCTTTCCCCTGACTTGCTTTTGTCTGTTTCCTGGAGTGCAGTGTGGCTCTGCCTCTTAAAAGTGCGGGGATTTGGGAAGGATGGAGAAGGAGCAGCACTTCTTAAGTCTCTTTCCTTCATGTGGAAGGAATAAACTAGTTGTGCCTAGTGCTGTCAGCTTTTTGAATTTTATGAATTCAGACTACTTAGAATCATAGAATCTCAGAAGTGTTTCTGTTCGAAAAGACCTTTAAGATCATCAAGTCCAACCTCTAACCTAGCAGTGCCAGCCCACCACTAAACCACGTCCCTTAGCACCTCATATACATATCTTTTGAATACCAGAGATAGTAACTCTACCTAATCCTTGGACAGCCTGTTCCAGTTCTTGACAATCCTTTTAGTGAAGATTGCTTCCCAATATCCAATCTAAACCTCCCCTGCTGCTACTTGAGCCCATTTATTTATAGCCATGGCTGTTGATCCTAGATCTCACTTCTTGTATAACTCCTCTTGCATTTAAAATTCATTAGAGAGTGCCTTAGGTAACCTGGTTGGTCCTTGCTTACCTTAAAACCTTTCTTTGCATTGAGATTGTCTGATGGTTTTGTCAGTTCCATAAGCAGCTGACAGCTCTTTCATACTCCTTTTTATACTCTAAGAAAGCCTCATATTTCCTTCCAAATGGATACTAGGCTAATTGTATTCTTTTGGATCAAAGATTTTCTGCAACTTGTGGTATGGATTTACTTATGCCATTCCTGATACACAATGACACAATTAGAGAAAATGGAAGAAATGCAGGAAATATACTTTGCATTAGTTAATTTCCTGCTCACAGGATGTGTCAGAGCACTGAATATGTTCCACATGAGAAAAGTCTTTCAAAAGAAGCATTAAAAAATATGTATCAGTTAATATCTGATTTTAAACAAAGATTTTATGTTCCATTATTTCAAATAAAAGATTCTCTCTTCATTTATTCTACTTTATATATGCACATGCTATACAAACACTGTATATATATACAATATATAATTTCTCCCTATATCTTTATTCCATATTATTTTATTCTATAGTTTCATATAATTATTCCTCTATCTTTTTTTCACAACATACTGGGAGGTATTTTATTACAATCTGGCCAGTTAAGATCATTGTTGATTTACAAATGCACATGAGAGGACAAAAAAGGGTCACATGGCTACACAGATTGTGTATGATTCTTCTGAAGTTCAGATAGCGATGGAAGGAAGAATTATTCTTGAGTTTTAGGCAAAAATAAAAAGAGAAAGGAAGAGACCAGTCTCTCAGTCAAGACAGGTTAACCATTTGCCAGAGGTGGAGATCTGAACAGTCCAAATATCTGTCAGAAAAGAAATAGGAGAGCACAGATGATCCAACAAGTTCTGAGAACAGGTTACTGGCAACTTTTTATCATAGAGATGGAGGAAGGTAATAGATAAGAGACAGTAATTAAATCTGTTTGAAATTCAATTCAGCCAGAGGTCAGATGGTAGTGTGAGTTACAAGAGACTATGAAACAATAGCATTCCAAATAAAGGAAGCTCCAAATTGATGTCAGGGAGGCAGGTAGGAATATATCTTTGTAAGATATTCCAAGGAATATCTCAGGAACAAGAACACAAAAAAACTCATAAGTGTATTTGCCAAGAACAAAACATGCCTTACCAGTTCTGTTTCCTCTGTTTTCCAGGATAATTGGCTTACTGTTAAAAGGGGAACAGTGGTATATCTCACATTTAGAAAGGGTTTTGAGAAGTGTCATAAGTAAACTGGGGAAATGTGGTAGAGATTATAGGAACATATAGATGATGCTCAGCTAGTTGGAAAACTGTACTTATCAGCAGGCAACAATGGATTTCTGTGAAGTTGTGGATATTTTAAGGCAACGCTGCAAATTTAGTTCCTGGCAATCGATTAGATTCTGTAGAGTCAAACCATCAGGTTAACAATGTTGGTGATGGACTGGGGAATAGTTTTACAAATTTATACTTCAAATTATGGTAAGAAAGGATGGAAGTACTTTGAAGACAAACAGCAAAAGCCAAAGTGTGTTTGGCATGTTAGAGTGATGGTACAAAACTGATGACTATAAATCCAAGAAAGAAAATACTAGGAATTTAGTGGCACTTGGGGAACTGATTAGGCAGTAGCAGCTCTACAATGCATATAGAAAACAAAGATGAACAGAAATTGAGCTAGTCAATGACACAAAGCAGTTGTAACGGAGATAATGTGTATTAACATACATGTAAAAGAACTCTGTTAGGGTAATATGAGAGATATTTATTCTACCCTATCCTTATTGAGAAGGCCTTATCAGGCATTCAAACTTTATCAAAGTTTTGGAATCATATTTTGTGAAAGGTGCATAGAAATTTGAGACAATCCAGAACATACATCCAGGAAGAATAGCTCTGGAAAATGTTATTTATTAGGAACAAATTTAAACCACTGAGTTTGTTTATGTAAGAGAAGATTAAGGGAACGTTGATAAATGTAACAGCCTTCCAACATGGCAAGAAGATAAAAAAAAAAAACAGTTGTTTTCCATGTTCACTGGATTAGGACAAGCAGTAATCTCTTCCGTTTTTCATGGTAAAATAAACATGCAGTAGGGAAACCTAGTCATTCATTAGGAAAAAGTTTGCAGCTGATGGAAGTTTTTCTGCTTTAAGTATAGAAATAGACTATGATGGGAAGGCTTATGAAACATTGATGAGTATGTCAAACATCCACCAGAATGTTTCAGATTTACCAGCCATACTTCAGGACAAAACACAGATTAGATGACCTTATAAAGTGCACTGAAGCTCCACCCCAGCTTTTTCCTCTAAGGTGCTGTACAAGCCTCTATGGAGTCTTTTTCTCTTCCCCCAGGCAGCAATGTACTAATGCATCAGTTTAACGTCAGGTCCTTCTTTATCAGGCTTCTGTCTGTAGTTCCAACAGCTTTATTGGAGTTTTTGTGGACTACTTAAGAATTAACTTTTTTTTCTGTCTGCAGAAAATCTTTGAGAGTTTCTTTGGAAGCTTTCAGTGAGCTTTACAAATAGCAGTAGCAAAATTCAGCTTAGCACCTCTTCTGCATAGTACCTAAGTCTGTGGACACAAATACACATCTTATATGAGCACACAATTAAATTTTAGTTTAAGTTCACAGATCAAATAGCAATATAGCTGTATAATTAACTGTGATTTTTCATTTCAAAAGGAACCTTTATTTAACCTTTTCTTTTTACCGTTTTTTTTTTTTTTCTTTCTGTATAAGCTTTGACCTGATGTTATTTGTTTTCACCAGGGAAACACTGTAGTTTCTTTCCTTCACTGTTGATTTTTACTATAATTTACACAATGGCTATTCTGGCTGCAGAAATTTAGATGTCAGCAGCTGGTTAACCAATAGGTTAGGTTATTGACATTAACACCTTTTTTCAATCACGTACCTTGCATAAGTCATTCAAGGCTTTTGTGTCAAATTTGGTTTCTGATTGTCCTCCTGTAATTTTGTAATCAGATTCAAAAAAAGCACATTTACATTTTCAATTACAGATACTGTAAATCCCCTGATATTACTTGGAATAAATGAAAAAGAAAAAGCAACTAAAAATGGCTTAAAAACACCTAGATCTGAAATTCATAGTTTATAACTACAAGGTCACAGCCAATGTGCTGATTTCAAACACTTATATTCACATAAGAAATATCTTTGCTAATCAGATCATTGTAGGAGTTTTTCTAGTAAACCTAATTGTAAAGCAAACTCTAGTAAAATTCTTTTCCCCCCTTTTTAAAATTCAACACATTTAGCTGATTGATGGACTTTTACATGCCAAAGTTGAAAATCAGCTGGAAGAAACTCACTTTATGTTCTAGGCATAAACACAATGACAATGTGGTAAGGAAGAGGTTTTTCTCACCCTTGCTCCCACCTTTCCATAGAAGGTCAAGTAATAGAAGTTGGCGTGTTGTTATAAAGTTACAGATGGTATGAATCATGAGCTCTCACCTGCTTGTGGAGAGAAATGCCATGTCTACAATTGACCCATCAGACTAATGGCCCAAAAGAAGCTGTTCAGGGAAAGACCTGCAACATCAAAACAGGAAATGGAGCCGCTAAGCAGAAGAAAACCTCCTCCTGTCTGCGTACTTCCCCTACACATTCTTGCTAGACATACCAAAACCATCCTCATTGCAAGTACGTGGTTTGGCATCCACGTGGGTTGTGTTACACAGGGCTTAAATTCATCTGAGGATTAGTCAAAGGCTGGGTGAAATTTGCATTGATTAGCAGCTGAGTGTGGTGTAATGCCACCTCCAGCAGCAGCAATGGAAAGAAAGCAGTTTTTGATTCAGCAATGCAAATGTCAGTGCAGTGTGCTGGGAAAGATCCCAGAGTTTTCAGCAAGTTTTCTATCAAAAAATAGAACTGTGACATATCATGGAGATTGTTCAGATGACTAACTGTTCAGTGGGAATTTGGCCTGAGACTAATTGGCTCAAACCTGAAACACACAGAGATGAGGAGATCTCTCTTAATTTCTGACAGCTTGCCTGTATCCCAAGTGCACATAGCTGCCCTTTCAATTCATCCCTAGTCTGCTGATTGTCGTTGACTAAAGTATGCCTGTCATTCAAACACTGCTCCATTGTGTCCCAGCACACCTCAGAAGTCTCTTAGGCTGACTCTTTTCAGAAGCTACATTATTTTTGAAGGTACTCAGACAAGGATACACTATTCTGACAGCCTCATTAGTAATACTTCATTAAATACTTGTGAGATATTAATGTTTGAACAGTGTTAGATGTGGCCAGGCAGAACAAAACCAACTGTGTCCAAAAGCAAAACAGGATTTAGTGTCATATGTTCCTATCATGTGGTTTACTTTTTGATAGTCCTGTAAGAAGCAGGGAGTTGGACTTGATGATCCTTATAGATCCCTTCTAAGTTGAGATATTCTGTGATTTGAAAATTTTAGAGACTCATGCTCAGACCTGTGATTCTAGAAAGAGACAAGGCCTGCATGAAAGGAAGACAGATTAGAAGCAGCATGATCAGAGTATGAATAACTATGTGACCAATTAGCCCCCTAGGTTTTTTTCTTTTTTCCTCAGTACTCTCTTAGCTCCAGTGCCAGCTCAGATTAAGGACTTGGTAGGTATATGAGCTCAGTGGACAACTTGAACCTACAAGTAAAAAAGCTCTATAAGAGCCAGGTCAGGAAAGATATAGAGTGAATAAGGACTGAGAATTTTTACTTCCTGAAAACTAGTGAAGAAACTTGTTCACATTTCCAGCTGAGCCTGAGATTCCCAAGAGCAATTGTAAATTGTCATTGTGGGCTGCAGTTTGCACAAACCTATAACCACTACTAATTGCACTCAATGAATCTTTCAGTTACTCATTATTTCTACCATGTTAGTACCCCAAGTGGAATTAGGGCTGCTTTCTGTACTTCACAGAACATCAAGCAAAAGAGACACTGATTTGCCTTTATACAGGTAAGCTACACATTTTTCTGTGTCTCTTCAAACACATTTAAAATACCAGTCATGCTCCAGTTTTCCCATCGACATTGTTCTGCAAGTTATGAGAGCTTTTCCAATAACTTTAGTGAGAAGCAAATCAGATCTGTAAGTAAAAGAAGTAGTGTGAAAGACCTGCATACCTCACTGGGATACACAGCACTTTCCTGTGTGAAGAGAAGCGTTGCAGTGAGCCTGACTTTGCAAAGGCAAGAAAAAAGAAGCAAATAACATTTTAGAGGGGTACTTTCCTAAAGAGCACTTAATTATGACGCGTGACAGCAATTTATTTAAATGACTGTTTCTGAGAACTATAAGGAAAGCCTTGCACGTGCCTTTTCCAGTAAGTCAATTTTTCTAAAAGTCTTGCATAAAAGGCTCAGAACAAGCAGGTCTCATGCTGGAGAGCAGCTTTGTGAAGCAACTCTTGTGTAGGAGAGGTCTAAAGGTTTGTCTCAAAAAACAGCCTATGCAATCAGCTACCAGAAAGCAAAGCTTGCTCCCAGTCACTGGTATGACACATGAGCAGATGCCACATTGAACCTCAATAGAGTACAGTTTTTAAACATGAATAATATTCGAGGCATACAATAGGGTACAATCCTATTCTCACTCAAGATATGAACAGAGCTCCCACAAAATTTAGGCTTTTAAACTGCATGCATATGCAGAATGAGAATTGCCCTGCTATACAGAATCAGAGAACCTTAAGGGTTGGAAGGGACCTTGAAAGATCATCTAGTCCAACCCCCCTGCCAGAGCAGGACCATCTAGAGTAGGTAACACAGGGACTTGTCCAGGTGGTTTTTGAATGCCTCCAGGGAAGGAGACTCAACAACCCATCTGGGCAGCCTGTTCTAGTGCTCCATCACCCTCACAGTGAAGAAGTTTTTCCTTGTGTTTCTTTGGAAAATCTTATATTCCAGTTTGTACCTGTTGCCCCATGTCCTATGATGGCAGATTATGAGTATGGATGGAATATGTGACAATAGGATTGTAGAAGAACAAGCCTTCACTTGACTTGCTCCCGTAAATGTAGGTTTGGCAGCTTCCCACTTTTCCTTAGCAGAACTTGCAATAGTTAACTGTTAAGTTCCTACTACAGGAAGACTGTAGCTAGCAAGAGAATGAAATTTTTCTTCCTCAAGGACAGGTAATTGCTATTTCAGGTAGTCTTTACCTGCCATAACATGGATCTGTGTACTGCAAACCAGAGCTTTGGAGGTGTTGTGGCTCATTTTAGGTCCTGATGATTCATATTGTAAGGAGCAGATCAGCCCTCAGTACATCTTTTTCCTTTTGTATGTCACCATCAAACAAAAAAAATAGAGAAGACTTTGGTTTTACTGGGCTCTGCAAAGGCAAAAGAAGCTGCCATCAGTGATTAAGCAGTTAGAATCATTTTTGGCTATGTGTGTAGTTCAAAGAGTAAGTATTTGTACAGTCAAGCTCAAACTAAAGCTCTCCTGACTACAAATGCTTTAAAAATAAGAGCAGGAAATTACTTAATTAGACAACATAATAAAATAAGATGGCAAGTTTTCCTTCACAATAGAAGAATCCAGAAGAATAGAGTTTTCTTGATTAAAACTTTAGACACTGGAAGCTACCAATTTATTAAAACCTAAACTTCTTTAAAAATGATTTAATTTTGGCCAAATTAATTTTCAGGAAGAGCATTTGCCTGGGATGTGGGAGAGCAGGAACTGAATTCTCTGTCTCAGAACAAGTGAACGTAAGACTGACTTTCACTCCCACAATTTAAGTTTTGTTTTTTTCAGGAGCTGGGATGTTTTTTTAGGTTATCTGGTGAAAAATGGGAAAATTTAATCTTCAAACCAATGTGCTAAGAATGAAATACCCAGCCCTGATAACTTTGCTGAAAGGATGGGGTGGGTTTTTTCCTCATAAATCCTCTGGATTTTGGAGTGAGGGTGCACAGTCATTTTGAACTACTTTAGATAATTGTCTGGTGGTTGCTCTTCCAGTTTGTATCCAAGTTCAAAGAATTATTGGAATGTGTGACTTGCTACAGATCTTTTTGGATTTCCTCTCAGTCTGTACCAATAAGGCAATCAGAAACAAGCAATGTTTTCACAACTCACTTCTTCAGTCTGAGACTTCATTCATAGATTGTAATTGCTGGAACATCACTGGCAGGGCCCAGAAACATCTTCAATGTGTCACAGTGGGAAACAACTTGCAACATCAAACCTGGCACTTCTGTGGAAGTCAGAAGCAGGAAAGATGAATGCAATTCACAACAGAAGGGCTTAATTATCACATTGATCACTGAGCTCCAGAAAAGCCATGTGAATGTGATTTCTCTGATGCTTCTGAAACTGTATGTTACGCCATTTTTTCTTCTATCAAGAATTTCCTCCATCATATGTAAAGTAATAAGGGGTTCCTCTCCATCTGAAACTCAGTCAGCTGTGAACTCCTATCACTTCTAGCCTGAAAATACTTTTTTTTTTTTTAATTATTGAATAATAGCATGAGATTCCTTCAAGGGAGAGAAGAGACCAGCATCCTCTTTCCCTCCCACTTTTGGTAGGAGTACTTTAGACTGCAATTTTGTTTGAGTGCTGTTAACAGTGATGGCATGTCATGCCATCTGACTTATGCTGCTTCAGGTCACTGGTGCTGCTAACCTGACAGAAGAATTTTCAGGGGGATCCTACTAACATCTGTGTGGTGACTTTGAGCCCAAAAAGTTGAAGTGACAGTCTTTGTGTGTGCTACAGAATTATTTAGGCTAGTCAAACACATTAACAGGTGCTGTGAGAGCGATAGAAGGGTCTTATTAAACCTTCTCACAGAATTATCTGATACATGATTTAAATTTAGTGTAGAAAAAGACAAAGCCTTTCTGTGCCTGTGGAAAAACAGTACTATCTGTACATCTAGCTCTTCACTAACTGTCTGTGTTCAGGAAAGGCACTTTGATATCACCGTGACTAGTTCTCTGAAAGCATCAACTGGGTGATAAGAACCTGTCAGATGAGCTATCTGGCAAACTCAGGAAAGGAACGGAGAACTACAAGGGTTACTAACAGGATCAATAGTCAGTGTTGGGTTAGGTACATCAAATAATGTTAGGTGATTGCATCACAGCAAGCACACCAGTGTTTTGGAAAGATCATAGAGTTCTTATCCTCTCATCACCGACAAGAGTACAGCACAGATGAAGGTGTCACAGATGATCAGTGGTGTGGGGTGGCTTTGCTAGCAGGCTCTTCAGCTTGGAAATGCTGAGAGGATTTTCTGAGTCATGAAGGGTAATGGAGAAAGTGAGCAGGAAAAGATAGGTTCATTCTTTATCGCATAATCAGAACAAGGGCTTCCTAGCTTAACTATTGAATGTCAGGTTAAGAAAAAACAACAGTGTTCCTTTTTAATCACAGTATGTGGTTAGTGTTTAATGATTAATGTGCAAGTCATTTCCATGGGATGTCATGGAGGCAAGCAAAATAAGGAGTTTAAAAAGGGACTAAACAGAACTATGACAGGAAAGTTAATTATTAACTAATGAATATGGGCGTGACCTTTTGCTGACAAGATGCTTAAAATGCTATTACTGGAAAGCACGAGAGTATAACAAATACAGACAAAAGTCTTAATAGCCTTGTTCAGCTAATGTTTTTGCAAGTACTGCCCCTGGCCATGGTCAGAGACAAGAGATTGTCTCAGGGGCTGTATGGTCTCTAGATCTAGCACTACGTGTTTATTCTTCTGCCACATTGGTTCTAGCAAGTGACAATTTTTAAATGCTTCTATTTTGTTAACCCATAAGCTACTATGCAGAACAAATGCAGGTTAATGATTTCACTTTAAACAGTGACTGCTGAAAAAAAAGATTAGCTTCACTAGAAACAGATCAGTATGAGATTAGACGATGCCCTATCTGTGTATATCAACATAAAGGAAAGTAGGAAGGCAGTGCAGTGCAGAGAAGATATGAGAAGGTTTCAAATCTACATTAAATACTAATGCCGTAAGTCTGTGCCTAAAACATTCTTGCTCAGTTATTCAGTGGACAAGAGAATGAGGTTAAAACAATGTAACATCCTGTTCTCTGGTTATCATAACAGCAAAGTCTTGTGTTCTGCCATCTTCTGTGGCTCCTTAGAGATATGGCTCCCTTATTTTTCTGTTAGGACTTCCTAAAGGATACAAGCAGTAAATGATGCAGCATAATGAAGACATTATCATCTGAACAGTGCTCTTCCTTCTGCTTTGGCTCTTCCTCAAACACAGAGATCATTTTTAGGAGTCACAAAAGCGAGACAGCCTACTGTCTGCATGCTTCAGTATCTGTACTGTACAAGTTTGTACACAGGGCACTTTAATCTTTATCAAATGAAATGAATTTTGTCACAGATTTGATCACTGTCTTATTTTAAAGGACTAGCCACAGCTCTGCATTCAAAGTTCACTGGAAGTTAGATCTGTATAGATATACAATTGAATTTATATTCTCCAGTGATATAGCCAATTGGCTCAAATGAATGTATGTCACTTGTGAATGGCGAAAGGAAAGCTAAAGATAGTCTAACTGAGAGATGAATACCTGATAAATGCGTGAACAGTGAGAACGATACCAGATATAACCCAGATATCTTTTGGGTTTAAATTTTCACTTCCAAGTAATGACAGCTGCTGACTAGGTCCTTTGCTGAGATTATCACTCCAAACATACACACAGAAGCTGTCAGTGGGATTTTTGTACATCTGCACCGTGAAAACCAATCAAGATATTAGTCAACTCTTCTTTCTAAAGTTAGAAGCAGCACCCTAGTGTGCAAACGATGCAAGAGACTCATCATCTTTCATAGACACTGGACAGGCTGATCCACAGGTGTTACAAAAAAAACACGTTGTGGGAAAGATTTGATGTGGACTGCACCATTTTAAAACACAAGTTATGCACTGGATAGCTCAGAGTTGCATGGGGTCACATAGCTCACCTTCTGTCAGCTTAGATTTACTCTCTGTTTTCCTTTACCTATAAATATATTACTGTGTTTAAATTGTCACTGTCAACAACTTTTCAACTGCACAGAACGATGTCATGATAGTGCCAATATGAGTTCAATCTTACAAGCAATTAAACTTTTATATTCTGGTTCTGTCTCCATCAAGTTATTCCCTGTAAGGGTAAAAGTGTGAACTGCTTCATCTAGTACAATAATCACAATTTGGCCAGATACTCGAACTCTTAATTAACTGTAATGTTTTCAGTCTCTACACTCAAATGAGGCATGTGCTGTGTCACTCCCTTTAGTTCTGGATTTCTAGGTATTCATCCTGTGACTTAAGCCCTCAAAGAGAGCTTTATTTTCCACAGAAAAGGAGGAATGAGGAGTCTTCACCAAGATATCTCACTAGCACAGATTCAAAACGTGTCTGAGATCTGCAGCTGGACCACAGGCATCCACTTAGCTCTCAGGTGCTGAAACCTCAGGACTAGAAGCAATAAGCTATGTCTTCCCAAACCCAATGTAAAAGAGTAATGGGAGGCAATGAGGAAGAAAAAAGTGGTTGGAACTTAGATTTTAAATAATTTTTGCAAATTGTGGTCTTCCCCACAAGAAAAAACCCGCATTGCTCAGGAAATTTAAAATGCTTAGGGCTATAACGCGCTCTTAGTTGCCACGTTGTGCAAAAGAATTTCTGTTCAAATAAACCTTTTTCTTGTTTATTTCTGTGGCTTATGGGGTCCCATTACTATAATATCTTTACTTCATAAAATATGTTATGAAAGCTATGTGCAAAGAGAAATGCTGCCATTGCCATGAGAATATGCAGCATGGAATGATGGTAGTATTTGAGCCACCTCATGCGGTTTCCAGATCCATTTTCCATTCTAGCTTGAGGGGATTTAAGATCACTTTATCTCCTGAAACTTCAAAAATAACCTGTACAACCTCTCACTTGTGATGCTTTTTTGACCTACTTGGTAAACCAAAGTTCAGCATTCTGTGGGTTGTATCTGTCTGGAGGAGAGATTGATGATGGACTCAGGTATCTTTGATGCACTTCTTTTAGTTCATGTTTTGCAAATAAAGTTTTATTTCCTGACCGCAGAGTGCATTGTGTAGGAAACTCTTCTTATTCACAGCTCCAAGTATTGGTTTAGTGCTTTTTATCAGATAGTATACTACATTTTCTTGAACTACAGATTAAGTGTGGTTGTACATTCCAGATTTAACCATATGCTCCGTATCTGCTATACAACTTCTTAACAATTAGCCAAAGTCTAATGGTGGTTATGTTGCAGGAAATCGGAGTTTTAGACTGCTCTTTACTACTGATCACTATTTTGTCCCAAGGGACTCACAGCCAATTGCATGAAAACACTAAAGCATCTTCTGCAAGCCTGTGAATTAAGACTGCCATACAATGCTTTGTTGTGGAACAGCAGGAACCTAAGCACAAGTGGTCATCTAGCAGTATTTTGTTGAACAAAACCCAGAAAACTAGAATGACTGCAGCACTTAAACTGTTGCCAGTCACCAGGAGTCATCTGCAAAACAAAGGAAGAACAAACAGTCTGCTTTAACCCAGTGACATTCTAATAGCACAGGCATTTCCTGCAAGTGACAGGGTATCTATTGCATGAACCAATGGATCCAGACAGCAGCGTTGACCCAATTTAAATATTTTTTGGCTTTGTAGAACTGACATCTGGCAGGGAGATAGATTAGAGAAGTGATAATGCAGCTATCTGTCTAAGAAAATCTGTACAGTGGGCTATAGACATCAAATATTCCTAAGGCTGACGTTGTCTCCACCTTGTTACCTCCATTGCTTTTGTGGTTACTTCTTAAGAGTCTGGGCTTCACATTTTATTTCCACATATTTTATGCCTTGCTTCTAATGTGACAATTTCTACACTGTGTGTGACATATGACCAGGAAGTTGAAAGTATGACTACAGTGTTTGTTAAATTTTCCTGCAGAGCACTTCTAAGGGTTTACCTCTCTGTCACAGCTCTCTTTTCTGAAGAAGACATACATAGGATAGAGAACTGTGGGTCTGCAGGAAGTAATCTTCTGTGCCCAAGCTCTGACAAAAAATATGTAAAGTACAAGAGCTACAGAAAGAAATGAAGTTGAGTCCCAGAGTCCACCATTCATTAGGGCTCCCAGGCTTAGGGTGGACATCTGGCGGTAGTCAGAGAGGTTGTGACTAACAGGAGTACTGAACAGATTTGGAGGCATGGAATGTTTAACAGAAGATGTGAGGGATGCAATGATGCCCTCTCAAGTGTATATATCTTGCTGGAACTGGAGGCAGAATGAAAGAGAGCCCTTAATGACTCTGAAGCACCAAGTGCTCCCACCGTGTTGGCCATGAATATATTTTGCTCTGCAGCTCATATGCTGCAGAACCAGGACTGTGAAAGAGGTTGGTAGAGCTCCAAGGATTAATAGTCACAGAACTTCAAGTTCATGCTGTCCAACAGGAAACTCCAAATCTGCACGCTGAACTAAGTCTGAGGGAGGGAGAGACTAAAGCCATGAGTTTTCAGCTAGGAGGACAGAAAAAGTGTTCAAAGAAAAACTTAACAAGAGAAAGAAGCTGAATTTAGCATAAAAACAACTATCTTTCACTCTTTTCTTCAGTGGGAGCTTCTGTGAGCAAAACACACACATTCAGACTCTAGAGAACCTGTAGGCATGGCAGAGAAGCAAAGACTCCTCTTGGCTGAATGGTGCCCCAGTGTTTTCAGAAGGAAAACCCCAAATCTTGGGATTAACACAAAAGAGATCAGATGAAGAGCTAAATATATCTCAAGAACATAAAAGAGATGGTATGTTGCAAAATAAAAAATGTAGCAGCCTGCAGAATGCACCACTAACTTTTAATATTTTTTTTTCCTGTGATTTTACTAGTTCTTCCCTTGGATTTATGGGCATGGGGTTGGAGATACAAGCCCTGCAAGTTCTCAAATGACTGTACTCTCTCTACTTCCACTTCTTCAGATCACTGTTTTCTTCTAAATGCCGGAAGCCTGCCTGCTTGTCCGTACTCTTTCAGAGCTTCTCTCTCCCCTCTGTAATCAAAGAGAGTCTAGTCATCACCTTGAGTTATTTTTAACCTTTACCAGGGAAACTTCTAAATAAGTTTGAAACACAGTGTTACAGGAAATGGAATAAATGAGCAGATCTTTTTGAAAGTGCTTAAAATGACACAATGTGGTTTTTCCCTGGAAATCTTTCTTAGGCTGTATTTACACATACAGTTTAATATGCAAACTATAGATTATAACCTGTATTATTGCTATAGTTTATGTATTAGAAGTTTTTGTTAAAAATACATTTACTTAGAAAGAGAGAGGGTTTACTTTGCAATATTCAAATCAACTGATGTATTGGAACTCAGAGCCTTTAAAAGACACTAAATAGTTTTGCTCTTGGGAAAAAGACATTTCTGGCTCAGACTGTGAAGACTTAGAGAGAACTACTGTGCTTAAAACAGGGGAGCTTGGCTGTGGCAGCAGGTAGCTGAGTTCACTCTGTGCCTAGCTGATAGCTCTTAAGAATGCACTGGACTTGGAGGAGATACTGACATTTTTCTTGCATCTTATAAGCCCTTTGAACTCAAGCCTGAGCTCAGTATATTTTTATAGAAGGTATCTGGAGATGGCTGAACCCTTTCCAAAAGAATTCTTTCGAGCCAAGAAAGGTCCCAACCCATTCTTTTCATCTGATTTTAAAACAAGGGCAGTTAGGAGCCATATACTCTGCATTCTGGGAGGCTTAGACACTGGTCACTGACATTTCCTTTTGAGATTACCAGCAATTTCAGTTTTAACTTCCTTGCATTACATTGTTGTTGCCTTCCTTTCTAGAATTAAGATAAAGATGGATTTAGATGAATATTCAACAAACCTTCACAGTGGTGCACTGCAGGTAATGAACTGGAACTGAGGTAAAGAACTGAAGGGTAATGTGTCACATACATCCCAATTAAAAGATCAGAGCAAAACCAAGATAAAAATCTAGGAAAAAAAAGAGGTTAGTGAATAAACCAATTACGTTCTGATTCTGATCAGCAGGACACTGTTGATTCAAAGATTTTTTTAAAAGGTTCATTGTGCTGAGTGACTTAAAATTGTCAGAAAAAAAGAACAAGAAAAATAATAAGTGCATGGTTTCTAGGTTTGTCTTTTATATGCAAAAATACATATTATAATTTACAATTAACTCATTTATATTGTGACTTGTATAAGCTCTATGTTCATATAATTTTATTTTCAGATTGTAAAAATTAATTTTAAAAGAAAACTTAAAATTCATAGCTAAGTACAGGATGCAATTAAAAGCAGATATTATATCAGATGAGATGATGCTAATACACAATATAGCTGCATAGGTCATGCAGTTAATGTACAGGATATAATTATTACCTCTGTAAATAAATATTTGAATTAGTGAAGCACAAAAAGATTACCATAAATTAGTTATTTCTGACTTTCATACCCAGACTATTCCTCCATTGACATGAATCAGAGTTGTCAAACTTTATTTATCTTGTTGATCTCAATCAGGATCTCAAGTTACTCCAGTGACTCATTTGAGTTAACTGTTTCACCATCTAACCAGGAAAATCAAAGTCAAGATACAGTATCTTGAGTGCCTCTGTTACAGATTTAGACTTGCTATTTCTCCTCTATGTGCATGCCAAGTTTTGATATCACAGAGGAAGCTTTGCACACAGCACCTCATTTAAGTCTGTTACAATATTAGAGATTAATGTACTCCCTGGCTATGGAAGAAGAGCAAGGATGATGAGATTTCTTCTGTCTCTTTGTGAAAGAGACAGATTGGTTTTGCTTCCCCCTATTCCCTCTCCCAGCAAGAAAAAAAAAAAAAGGAAAAAAAAACCCAAGGAATCAGAGGACCAAACGTAATGCTCAGAACTGAATTTAAAGTGATTTTTTTCTAAAATTCTCCTATTGAGGCAGTATAAACAAGTAAGTCTTGTTTGCTCTAGATGTGCTTGTTTAAGATGTATGAAGCACTTGGCAGAGGATGAAGAGGACGTCAGGAGTTTTATCACTTCCTGTCATTTTTCCTATTAAAACATATTACTCCCTTCCAACTCCATTTTTAAACAGGCTGCAGTGTGACCTGACTCCTAGTTCATTACCAGCCTGCAGGAAACACGAAGAGGTTTTTATTTTGATCTGTTTTGCTTACTGTATTTTTCTGTTTGTTACTTTTTCGACTGTGACAACAGAGTGTAGTTGCTGCTCATAGCAATAAAGGCACTACTGCAGCTTCAGTTGCTATGGCTTATCAGCTTCAACCCTTTGGACATGCATCAACAAACTTCAAAAAGAAAAGCAGAAACATCTTAAAAATTTAGTACACTACTATTGCTCTTTATTTACCTGACTTTTCTCAGGTAAAATCCTTTGTTTGAAAGGTTATCTTGTGAAGTCCAGAATCCTCTTTTGAGATAGTGAGACTACATATGTGCTCATGAATGAAAAGTGGTTAATTACACTAGAAACCACCTGGAGCAACATAAAGTGCAATCTGCATCTTTCTCATATCCAGTGCGTTCATCCTTTGTAGCCTTCATAAAAGATATGAGGTGACTTTATTAGCTAGTCTAGATGTGGCCAACTATACTGGTATTGGGTTATCAAGGCACAGCAGAGGTTTTTCTCAGTTTCTTAGAGTATGTGTACACATACCTGCTGAGAGGTGCAAATATTCTCACCAATTAGATGTAGTATTTTGCAAGCAGCCTCTATTTCTCTCACGAGACTGAAGCAGGTTATGGGGAAGGGTGAGCTGCTGCATGCCCTGATGGAGGCAGCTGCACTAAGGAGTGAGGACATGCCTGAGTGCCACTCAGTTGGCAACTTGAGGACACCTCCAGATCTCCTCTTTGACGCAGAGATGTTGGGCATAAGAGGACATGAAGCACTGAGCCACCTTCCCAACTCTGAAGCTGTGAGAGAACTAAAGAAATACTTGTAAGGGATGTAAATGTTGTGAGAATTTGAGAAATATTTAGGCACATTGGCAATTTCTTAGGCAGCTAGGGAATTGCTCTCAAGTGGAATGCTATTGTTCAAATCTAAAAATATGCAGAACTTGAAAAGAGAATAAGACAGTTTGGCAGCATCTTCTCTTTTTCCTTGCCATGCTTGAAAGAATAAGATAAAACAGGAATCTCCAGCACATCCCTTTATTGTTCTATATTTTTTTCCAATTGCCTGGAAATGAGGGAGAGAAGTGTAAAGGGGTAGAGCAAGCATCTCAAGAAACTTCAAAACAACATTAGTGCTTATCATTTGATACACTCATACCATAAAAATGACAATTTCCAACTTCTACGGGATTTATAAATATCTCTAAATTATAAGTTATGCATGGGTTAATAAACTCTAATGTGTCAAAGAGACAGGAAAAGGATAAGGTGAGGAAGAAAAAGGATGTATAAGGAATGAGATGATGACAGACACTTCAGGCACACATTTCAAGGTTTAGCCAAAACTATTTGAGTACTAGCAATGTCACTACATGATTTAAGTAGTGCCTATGACAGCCTGACAAAATTCCTCCTTGTTGAACAGCTGTATTTTATGTAATACAGAAGAATGATATCATTTAATTACCTAAAGTATCATCTAATGTGGTTTGCTGTAATTCTGGAAGAAAATTCTAGATTAAAACTACCATCATAGTTTACATTTCAGTTATGGAACTTTGACCTTGTGCTTACTGGTATACAAAGGAAGATATTTTGAAACGCTTTGAGAGGACTTTTGCTCTCCTCCTGGGTTTAGACTAAGTGATGTCATGCTTCACAGCTCTCTCTTGTAAAATTAAGATAAGAAAGCATTAGTATTTGAAGTAGGCTCAGCTGTTTCTTCAAGAAAATCAACTCCAGAGGAACAGTGAATCTCATCCATAAAATGAAAGACTTCACAAAGGGTTTCACCTAAACAAAACACAGCTTATTATCTTTGGTGAAGTTTTTATGAAGGAGAACGTCTACAAAAATACTGGGTTGCTTAGTACTATGTATAGGAAAAATGCCCTACAAGCCATTTGAAGTACAATCAAGCATCAAAGAAGTCACAGCTATGTCATTTAAAATGGGTAAAATATTGATTTTACTTAAGACAATAATTTATATAAAAGCATTATCTTCTGCTTACTAAATGAGGTCAAATTCCATCACTAATTGGGTCAGCTAACCACAAAGGTACGTGCTTCACTTCCTTTTCAAACATGTCCTTCGGTGGCTTCTGAGAAAGCTACAGCTTGTGTACTTTACAGCAACATAATTAAACACTCCAGAATCGTTTATGTTTCTTTTATAACCATTACCTTCCTGTTGATCTGTTTTTCTCCTCTTTACCTCAGTTATTTCCCCTTTTCTTTTTAAAATGTTCACTTACTACTTTATATGAAATTCTAAATGTTTGGGTTTGGGGCTTCTTTATGATACCATTTTCTGTAACTTCTTTAAACCATTTTTTGTTTCCAACTATTCTTGCTTGCCTCTCTTCTGTGTTTAATTTTGCTTCTCTGATAAAGCTGTGCACATATAGCATTTCTCCACTCAGATTCTCAATTCTTTACTAGTTCAAATACTCCTTTCCTCTCTTTTTTTTTTTTTTTCATCAGGTTTGACTTCCTATTCTTCTTCTCTAATTTGGTTAGTTTAGCCCTACTTGTTTTTGTCATTAAGAAAAATTAAAGACTTCAAAAATAAAACACCATAAAACATTCAGTGTTGATAGCTCATTTATGAAGCACACTTGGGAAATACAGTGAGATGATGTCAAATGTTAAATGTCAAATTCCTGCCTATAAAAAAACCGGAAAATTCCACAATACAGTGTCCAGGAGAGTCGTTTGAGGCTTAGCAACCTACAGCTCTGAAGATTTCAGCCTTACTGAATATTACTCACTGTTTTTCAGTTGTTAGTGCTGAGCAGACAAAACAAGTCTGTGGAACAATAGGACACTCCAGTCTAGGAAGAAAACTGGATATTCCTTGGATTTATTCTACTACCCTACAATGAAACTAGACACTACTACCAAGAGAGGGAAAGCAGTCTCTCCTTGGCTGTCCATTCCTATTCTACTGCTGGTAAGCAGGCAGAAGGAATCAACCTGCACAACACCTAGGCCAGAGGTAAAGAACAGAGTGAAGAGATGTGGATGTGTCTGGAGAGTGGAAGAACTGGGGCAGGTTGGGCATGGAGCATAAGACTAAGCAGAGTAACTCCCATTAAAGTTAGATTAGGAGCAAGTGGCTCATATTCTGGCAAGAAGCTTGAGGAATAACAGAAAATAGGTAAAGTGTGTAGGAAAGAGAACTTGATAAAGAAAAATTTTTGAAAGTGGTGGAGATTGTCTAGACGGAGAAAGGTATTAGCTATTTTTGTAGTGTTGTGGTACAGACACCCCTTCCTAGGCCACATTGCTATGTGGGAGTCAGCCAACATCAGGTTGTTGTCTTAATCATCCATGTGGGGATTAGAGACACTCTTTACCCTCTGTATTAAGTGTATTAGGCACAAACGCCATTGACCAAATCTGAGATCAGGTCTGGATCCAGCTGCACTTAGACTTCTGAGGAGTGTAGAAAGGAAGATTCATTGTGAACCTTGTGACTCAATGAGATAATCTCTTTTGTTTACAATGTCTATATCAATCTCTTTATAGCAACCCAAATACAATTTCCTCTCACATATTTCTCCCCTGTAGTAAGCAGTAGAATGAATCTTCCCATCTTAACTCTGTTAAGTAGTCTTTCACAATGAATCGCTTTAGAGTGATTTTTAAGTGATTTAACAGCTAAGTCACTCATCTGGACATATAGCAAGAAAGAAGCAATGTGGGGAGAGTTTGACAGGACACAGCTACACAGTGGGTGAGAGATGGAGAAATGGGTGTAAGAATTAGAGAAGAGGAAACTAGGAGCTAGTAAGAATACAGGGAATGTTGTAGTAAAGATCTTTGAAGGAGGAGCTCATGGACAGCTACACTGAGAAAGCCTCCAGAAACAGGGAAATGACAGGGATACTGCAGACATCGGTTCTATAAGGAGGAGGAGAGAATGAGACTGCACGTGAAAGGGGACTATGACTGTGGTTAGAGGTCTAAGAAAATAGAGACTGTGACAAGAATCTCAAAAGACAGAGGAAGTAGGTAAAAATGTGGCAGATAAATCCCAGTGTGGGTAGATGTAAGATAATGCATGTAGATAAAACTAATCTAGGCCATATCTACACAATTCTGAATGTACAATTGGAACTTACAGCTCAAGAAAGAAATCCTGAACTAAGCACTGACAGTTTTCTGAAGTGATAGCCTTAATGTACAGCAGAAACCAGAAGACTTCACTAAATGTAGTGGGGATAAAAAGAGAAAGCATCATTCTGTCAATACACAAATCTTTGAGGCACCTGTGCAGTAAGTATTGTTTGAAAAATTGAGTTTCATATGGTGTCCTTACTTCAAGATATAGCTGCATGACAACATTATAATTAAGAGGATGATGCAGCTGTTCCATGAAGGAGACAAAAGGCTGAAACTTCTGCAT
>WBNH01009067.1:0-17948 GCA_013401255.1 Urocolius indicus
CACGGCAGCATTGGGGACACGGGCAGCCCAGCCTCCGCCATGGCTGAGCACATCGGCTCGGCCCAGCCCGGCCCTGCAGCCGCTCGTCGGAGGCTGCGCGGCGGCCACGACAAGCCCCGAGCGCGGCCGGCGGTCTCCCCCCGCTCCCGTCCCGTCCCGTCCCGTCCCGTCCCGTCCCGTCCCGTCCCGTCCCCCCGCGGCCGGCACTCACGCAGCCCCGGCGGGCGCGGGCAGGCGGCAGGAAGCGGCAGAGGAAGCTGAGCCGTAACCCCAACCCCGCTCCGCCCCTGCCCGGCTGGCTCTAAAGGGATGGGGCGGGTTCCAGGATAAAATGCGTGTCCTGGGAGCTGCGCTGGGGCTGGGGAGGCCGAGAGATAGAGGGGAGCAACGGGGCACCCCAGGAACTCGAGGCAAAGGGAAGGAGGTGCAAAGAAGCGCACAGAGGCTCAGAGCGGCTTTGGGTTGGGAAGGGACCTTAAAAAGTACCGACTGTGTCATCTACAGCTTCCCTGGGCTGGATGACTGTAGTGGTTTTTTGGCCCGGGCCAGGTTTTTCAGTGGCAGGGGAGCTGTGGGGAGAATCCCAAGGGAGCAAGCAGGCTGCTCTTCACAGAGCGTACTTAAATGATCTCTAAAGGTCCCTTCCAACCCCTACTCTGCTACTTCTGGCTCTGCAGACAGCCTCTCAGCACAGGCTAACGAAGCTGTGGGAGATGTTTGGAGCGGTGGACAAGAGATGGAGAGTTTGCCCACAGTGAGGAGAATCCCTAGGGAGCAAGCAGGCTGCTCTTCACAGGGCATACTTAAATGTCAGAGCAAACACATTTTGTCAGACCATGCCAAAAAATAGTCCTCATGTGCTCGTAAGTCTTGCCGACCATTAGCACCAAGCACAACCTTTCCAGCAGGGTAAAGCAGGAGTTACACCTCACCTTGCCAAGGGTCAGCCCTGTGGGAGTGCTTCTTGCTGCCACCATCATCACAGACACATTTGCTTTAATGCAAACATGCTTGGATGAAATATTAACTCTCATGAAACAAAGAGATCCCTTCCACTGCATCCACCCTGGCACATCACACACCAGCTCCACGTGCCAGGGCCCCAAGGGCACCCACAGCCCTGGCTGCCCTTGCTCACCCTCTGGGGCTCCCCTCACCCTGCTCTCAGCCCAGGATACCATCTCAGTCCTTTGGGGCTTTCAAGCACTGCTATGTGCTGCCAAATGGAGTTCACGAGCCCCCTTTCCAAATCTGGAGCGGGGCTTTAGCCAGGATGTGATAGGAGAGTGGATACTTGGCCTCTCACAGCATCAGTCCCTGCAGCCTTGCTCATGTTTAACCACACACTGCCAGGACTGCCCTTTTTCAGTTCATAAACCATTGCCCCTCAATTCTGCCACCACAGGCCTTGCTAAAAACGTGATGAAGGGCTTGTCTTAGCATCTGAATTTGGTGGGGTCGTGCTGAAAGACCTGGAACCCCTGCAGTGGGTTTGTGCATGGTTTGCCTGGGTAACACTTTTTTTGGGGTAGGAGGAATTCTTTAGGCACTTCAAGGACGACGGTGACAACTGAGCACAAAGACCTACAGTGTAACAGAGGAGCCCCAGCCATGGGCTGTGAATACCGTGTTCATGGAGTCTGTGTGACAGGGAGAAAGAACAGGGGACAGTAATCTGAAACAAATTGCACTGAGAAGCGGGTCCTTCATCCTCTGCACGGGAGAGATTAAAGAATGGTTGCACCTCAAGAGCAACGACTAGATGAAAAGGTTAACGACAAGGAAGGAAAAGTGAATATGTGTGGAAGGAGGATGGTGTGATGTGAAGGGGTATTGGAGATTAAAATAACTTGATTGTAACATTTTAGAATGAATTTTGCAAAAGCTGAACAATCATTTGAGGCCTGAGGCCACAAACTTGGGGGTGACAAAGCACTGAGAGTGGTCTGGTGCTGAACAGCATTAACTAGAAGAAGGGAGAGGAAATCATCCTACCTGAAGTTAACAGAACACCAGTGACCCTGACAACGCCCAAGTGAAAATGAGAAGGGATTATGTCTACATAAAACTGAGAGTTCTCCAAGTGAAGAGCAAAAAAAACCAACTTCAGAGATAAGCAACAGAAACCATCTGGAGAGGGAGAAAGGAACAAGACCCTGGACTCAAATATTACTATTGTAGGTGTCAAGAGATTGTAAGGGTACAATAACCCAGAGATGTCTTGGTTCAGGATCCCTCTCATCAGAGGGGATGCAGCTTCAGCTACGATAAACTGACTGTGCCAGAACCCAGAGCCTCAATTCTTCTTCAGAGTCAGGGCTAAGATTGGATCCAGACACACCTGGACTCCTCTGGGAAGGAGTTTGGAAAGCAAAAGGGTCCAGTTCGAAGCTCATGGCTCAGGAGGAGAAGCCCTGTTGGAAACTCCTCCAACAAGGAGGAAAATCCATTCATTCACACAGGAGAGGAGAGCAGAGCTACGTGGAAGAGGTGGAAAGTCAGGGCACTGGCAAAAGGGAATGCAAGCAAAGGAAAACATGAGGTGAGGAAATGGTTTGAATTCCGTGCAAAGAGTGAGGACAGCAGGCTTTATGCAGAGGTTCCTGTTGTGCTGGAGAAAGCAGCATATAAATTAGGGTTGTGTGTTAGGAGAACAGATTAGTCACAGAAATCAGCCGGGTCCCCAGCTTTCCTCCGGAAGAAATCAACAATGCAAAAGCACAGCCAAAAAAATAAAAAAGAGCCGGTGTTGAGACTGAATCATGTCTGGGCTTCAGCAGTGAGAGAAAAAGCAGATTCAAGGGCAAAGAAGAAAGAAATATGAAGAGCATCAGCACTCAGAAACATGAAAGAAAAGAGAAAGCAGACAAGGAAGGCCAAAAGCAAATAGGTGAAGAATACTATGAGAAGGCTGAAAAGTTTGTGGAGACGAAAAAAAAACCCCAGATGACAGTCAGAAATAAAGGTGCACTAACAAAAACATATGAGGAAGGCTTTAAGACTTGATGAAAGCCTAGGTCTGTGAACCATTTCTTTAACCAATGAGGGTTTCAGTCAGATGAGAAGATGAAAAGGAATGTGCAAGGGTAAATGTAGCTGGGTAATCAGCTGGGAAATGATGGCACTGGGGATGAGGGTGGGAGGCTGTGCAGGAATGGAGAGAGACTGAAATGGAGAGACAGTCCCAATAGGTGAACTGAAGGAAGCTGCTGAAGGTGGGCTGAGCAAGTGCTGGATGACAGGGCCATGAAGGTCAGAGGACAAATGAATGTGCTACTCCTCACCTTTTCACTGCAGCTTGATCCCCTCTGACTTCAAACTCTTGTCTTTCACAAGATGGCTAGTGGGACCATTCCTATTTCTACAAGTAAGCTACTGTGTTCTCTATCTGTCTGTCTGTCTGTATGATCCAGGGTCAAATCAAAAGCCTACTGTATAAGATACAACTTCAGTGAACATGCATTTCATACAACAAGTATCCCCTCTCTCCACATGGCACACTTTATGTTCCTTCTATATGCAATAAATGCAGAGTAACTGTGCTCGTTATTTTGTTACAGACAAAATACACAGCAACTTGTACTTCAGAAGGTAATTTCTAGCAGCAGGGTGCTCAACCCATACCTTGTTGAAAACGGAGAGGGCATACCGCTTGGACTCATACGTAGATGCACTGCTTCAAAGAGACAATTTGCAAATGCCTGTCAAGGAGGCCATATGGAGAGGCTGGCAGAAGGGCAGCTAGTGAACCAGTTAGATGTGCCAAGTCTGATTTGTCACACTTTGCAATACTGAGGAGTATTTTGTTCTCATTTGGAGAAGGAAAACTCTCATTAGTAAAGTCTTGACAACATAAAAATCACAGAACGGTAGGGGGTTGAAAAGGACCTTTAGAGATCGTCTAGCCCAAACCCCTGCTAAAGCAGGTCCCACCTAGATCAGGTCACACAGGAACGTGTCCGGGAGGGTTTGGAAACCTCCCAAGAAGGAGCCTCCACACCCTCCCTGGGCAGCCTGGGTCAGGGCTGCCTCACCTCAACAGTAGAATAGTTGTTCCTTATGTTTTAGTGGAACTTCTTGTGTTTCAGCTTCTTTCCATCACCTCTTGTCCTGTCACTGGATATAATAGAAAAAAAGTGCTGCCCCAACCTCCTGACACCCACCATTTAGATATCTGTCAATATTAATAAGATCCTCCCCCCTCAGTCTCCTCTTCTCAAGACTGAACAGCCCCAGGTCCCGCAGCCTTTCCTCATAAGGAACATACACGCTCCTCAAAAAAGCACCTTTCACAGAGAGAAAATATCCAGCATGCTTGCCTTTAAAGACTGGAACTGCTGGTACATAACGTATCTACAAAGGTACGCAGTAAATATGGAGTGCTGATGTAAAACTGGTTTAACAGAGACACCCTAATTTCTGCACTTAAAACGTGTCTTGGCCATCAGTCCTTGGGGCTGGAAAACTGACAGCTTTCAAAACCAAAGTGTATCAAAAGAAGAGGTGCAGTTATTACCCTTGGACCACGGTGTCTGTGACTCTAAGGGGACAGTATCAAGGGGCTAAGATGAGCTTTTGTCCTCAGGTGTAATACCAAGAGGGTTGCTTTGGAATTATTTTGATTGGATTTGGCATCAAAGTTCCTCATCCCTGTTCAGTCTCCCAGCCTTTGGTACCTTAAGTCTTCTCAGTTGTGGAAGTCACCCTGCCCAGACAAAGCATCAGTTGCTGGATGTCTGGGAACTGCCAGCAGCAGCTGCCTAACCCAGCTGCCTCTGATGCCAGTGGGTGCCATGCGTGGCAGTGCCTTATCTGCCATGGACAGCCAGCTTATAGCTCTGGTGAAATCCCGGCCTTCTCTGAACCAAGGGGATGCTCTCCCTGGCTGCATGCGATGCTGAGACATAAATTCATCAGATGTGAGTGTTCAAATATTTTATCAACACCAAGTCGTAAATTAGAACCATGGAATCATAGAGTCATTTCAGTTGGAAAAGACTTTGAAGATCATCAAGTCCAACCCCTCATCTCACTCTATCAGGCCCATCACTAAACTAAACCATGTCCCTCAGCACCTCATCTGTGTGTGTCTGTTGAACGTCTCCAGGGATGGTGACTCCACCAGCCCCCTGGACAGCCCCTTCCAATGCTTCATAACCCTCTGGGTGAAAAAGTTCTTCCTAATGTCCAATCTAAACTTGCCCTGGTGTAACTTGAGCCCATTTCCTCATGTCCTATTATTCCTTACTGGAGAGATCAACCTCCACCTCACTACAAGTCCCTTTCAAGTAGTTGTAGAGAGTGCTCATGTCTCCTCTCAGCCTCCTCTTCTCCAGGCTAAACATCCCCAGCTCCCTCAGCCACTCCTCATCACACTTGTTCTCCAGACCCTTCACCAGCTTCGTTGCCCATCTCTGGACACACTCCAGCACCTCAATGTCCTTCCTGTAGTGAGGGGCCTGGAACTGGACACAGGATTTGAGGTGCAGCCTCAAAAATATCTTCCCTTACCTGTTTTTTTCATGGTGCCTAACTGAAGGAATCAATATTGCTTTGCATGGTGGGGTGTAGTAGGCGTCCGGAAGATCTCGGATTGTAACGCAAGGGGTGAGGAGGAAGGGAGAGGTCTGGCACGGGGCAGAGATAGAGGAGGTGCTTATGCCAGCAGATATAAGGGCATAACATAAACAATAAAGCGGAGACTGAGCATCATCCACACCGTGTGTGCAGTGATCCTTTCCCTCGACTGTCGGAGAGCTGGGAGATCAGTCTGAACCACCACGTAGTGTTGCCTGCAACGGCAACAGTGGGGTTTATTTTCCAGAGTATAGTTTTGTGCAGGCCTGTGTCAGAGCATGTAGGTTTGTGAGGAAGGTCAGTGCGCTGCATTGATTTGATGACATCTGAATTACTAGACATAATAACATCTAAATCTCCCACCACAGTGAGTCTTGTTCTCTCTTAGAGAAGTGGTGAACTGTTTCATTGATCCAGCTGCTATTACTTGATGTTTGATTGCCACCATGGTGTCATTTGGAAGAAAAGAGTTACAGAGCACACTGCATGGAATCAGGCAGTATTAGAGTACAAGAAATGTCAGCCTGGCTCATTGGAGCAAGGTACAAGTGAGAATTTCTGTATGTTTGGGGTTTTTTTTTTTTCCTTCTGATTTTGTTTTTTATTTGGGTTGGGTTGGTTTTTTTTTTTTGCCACATCCTCTTGAGATACCTTTTTCAAGAAGAGTCCTTCTTAACATTGTATCTTCTGCATATTTTCAGAGTGCAGCAATACGCTGGTGGCTTTGAGGACTGGGTCAAACATGAACCTCCAGAGAAAAAATGAAGATGATTACTCCAACCCTTGCCCTATCAAGAGTAGAAATGGAGTGCAGACTTCTAGGTTTGTGCTACGTGATTGTAAGGCCAAAAACTTCACTAGTGGTCAGGAAACACAAAAGGAAACAGACCTGACGTTAGAATACTTTCAGGTCTGGTGCTGAGCACAAAATGCTGTAGCATTCAGTAACTTCTGTCCCTTCAGCAACTCAGAACTGAGTTGAGAACTTGTCAATCTTTTAAGTTGTTGTTGTTAACAGAGATTGGAATGGAATTAGGCTGGAAAATTTGCAGTGTCCAAGGAAGTTACTGAACTCCCTTCTTTCTTCTATGTACATTATTCTGCAGGTCTTTAAACACCAGACCCATCCCACCCTCACCTATAAACTTGCAGAGTCATCATTTTAACAGGTTTGTGAGGCTTTTTGTCTGCTTTTTAACGTTGTTAGGAGTTCAGGGGAACTAGCAAAGGTGGATAAAAAAATGTCCATCCTAGCACAGAAGTTCAGGGCTCTGTAGGATGTCTGCAAAAAGGAACTACCTAAAAAAAAATGCACCCTCTCAGGTTTAGAGAGCAGAGGAGAAAAAGCTAATCTTAATAGAATTTAACTTCTGCTAAGTGCCACAGTCTCCTTGCAGTCATTTGTTTCTAGAGGAGAGCTCCTGTAGCTGGCACAGCTAGCTGTGTTACTGGGCTGCCCTGCGGGTGTATCTCACAGGGGTTTCTCTTGTCTGTGCTAAGGATTCAAGACCCTGTAGTGTAGCTGACACAACGGTCACCAATGCATTTATCTTCAAAGCATCACTGACTTTTTATACTTTACTTCCAACTGATAGGAAAAACCCAAACAACTTAAGAACTAGAACTTAGATACATTTCTAAAACACAGGTTTAGTCTAACTGATGAATTAATCACAGAATCTTAAGGGCTGGAAGGGACAGCAAAAGCTCATCCAGTGCAACCCCCCCTGCCAGAGCAGCACCACCTAGAGCAGGGCACACAGGAACTCATCCAGCTGGGTTTTAATCATGATTTTTCCAGACCTCTGCTATCTTTTCTGAGCTGAAGAGTGCTGGATTATTACTTTTTTGAATAGGAAAGCTGCTGCATACTTCTTTTGGTCTGATGAGTCAGGGCAGATGTAGTTTTTGTTAGTCTCGACAGGGTTTTTTTGGCAAGGCTTTTTCTGAAACTCTGTGTATCCTGTCGAAGTTGACGATCCTTTCAGTGTCTTCCTTATGTGGATGTAACTTGCTTTTCAAATGATGGCTTTTTGAGTTAAATAACTTGCCTGATGCAGTTCCATTTGCTTCCTTTTAGATTTTTCCTTCTGTCTTTTTGGCATAGAAACCTGTGTTTGCTTTGAGACTCCACTGTCACCTGTAAACCTATAATCTCTTTTAATAAGCCTTTCAGCTACTTCTCTTTTAACAAGATACTTCATTTTTACAACTTCTTTCCTTTGAAATGAATCACAGTAAAGGTGACTTTTTTTTTTCCTCAGCAAAGCAGCTGAATTCATGTTCTTTTCCTGTTGCTCCAATTTACGTCTTTCTTTTGGTGACTGACACAACTATTTGCTGTCCTTTGACCGCACTTCATTGTCTTTCCCTGTTTACACTAGAATCAGAGCTGGTAAAACTATCCTCACCTCCTCAGTAGAGAAACAGCTTAAGATATTTCTATTTACCATCAAGAAGCCCCTGGTATTTTAGCTCTTTCGGTAACTTCAGCGTGAAGTAAAGCCTGCAAAGGTTCTTGAGCTGCAAGAAAACTTAATCACTCCAGCCACAATTCTTCCTTGGTAGGGTGAAATCCATCACTTCAGTAGAGCTTTCTCAGCAGGTGATGTGGTGTACATGAAAAGACTGATGTTTACCTAAAGAACTGTGTAAGAACTCCACACAGTGGACAAGTTGCATTGATTTATTTCTACTCCCCAAGTCCACGTTACAAATAGCACATTTTAGACTTCAAGAAACAGAGGCAAATAGCCAAATTCCACTTCATCAGTCGAGTGTCTATAAAAAGGTATGGATCAAATGGCAACAAATGAGTAACAAAGACCAAAACGAATATATCTTCTATCTCCCCAGACTAGTTTGGGCTTGTTTCCCTCATGTTTTACAAAAATGACCTGAAAGAGATGCTAGTAGCATAACAGGCTACATACAAACACACTGCAGTTATGTTTCACCAAATGACCAGCCAATTACAAAGACAGGTATTTGCTAAAACAGGGAGGTTTCAAGGGGTCAGGTTTTGAACCAAGAGACATCAGAAAGCAAAAGGTTTTTTTCAAGAGTTTCCCTCCAATATAACAGACCAGGGGAACAATGTTCCACTTTTATTTTGTCGTTCAAATGTTATCCTCGGGCAAGTTGGCATTATGGTTCAAAATGAAGTGGTACAGAACTTAATCAGAAACAAAGTTACCTAAAAGGCCAATTCCTGACTTCAGTGGGATATCTGCCTGAGTAAGGAACACAGGGTATGGCCTTCTGGTTGAAGGAATCTCATTGTTCTCCAGCACGTTAGTTAACCAAGGAATCCCATTTCAGTTACACTAAAAGAGTTGTTCCTAACATCACAATTCAAAGGAGCCAGTACAAAAAGCTTGATCCTCTTAAATCAACGCTCTAATGAACCCCACAAATCCACACTAACACTGAAGGCAGATGAACTGTGCATCTCTTTTGCACATACACACACAGAAAAAACCCCCAGAATCCACTGTAATAAACACCTACAGACCTGTAAGTGACTGTGAAATATTCCAATTGGATTGTACAGTACGTTTACTTGCCAAAAAAAATAGTATGTTGGGTTTTTTTTTCATTCCTAACTCTTGAAATGTTTAAGAAAACTGCAGAATCACTATACATATTGCACTTCTCTGATAAGCCGGGCCACTACACTTCATAGCAAAAACATCCAAGTACATCTACTGAACAAACCAGCGTTTCTCTAATCCAAAAGGGGGAAAAAAAAAAGGGAATTGAATTGCTCTCCTGCAGCTTTCATAGAAGTTGTAACAGAATTCTTTGCAGGTTCTTAGAAGGGTTTTGGTTCTGAAGAACTGCTGTGTGTGACTTGTTACAGGATCTGTATTTATTGTATGTTTAAAAAAAACAAACCCCAATCACCAGAACTGATGGTAATGAATTGATTTTCCATACAGTTGCACCATCTTCCTTCAGTCACAACCAAAACAAAGACCACACCAATGGTTAGTTAATACAGTTACATGTGGGCTTCAGGTGGGCGCTGCTTTAAAAACACTTCAAGGGCAAGTTACATTTTTCTCCTAGCAACCAAAACCAAGAATGGGCTATTTGGTTTGAGTGTGAGCAGTGTTAATATTTTGCAGTTTGGTTTAATGTTTGATTCCTTACACTGAAAGAAACAAAACCCCAACCTTAGTACTTTTGCTCCAGCCTCAGAGAAAATGATGCGGTTCCAGAGAAAAAAAAAAGCTTTCCAAATGCTTGCCACAAACAAGCCAGTTAGTCTTCAAGTTCTTTGTCAAAGATGTTACTCAAACCTCCTGTCCATTTCACGAACACAGGGAAGATCCCAGGATGTCTTGAGTCAAAAGTGGTCCGTAAAGAAGTTCTTTGGAATGTCTTAAGATTGGCTATAAGTAGAGTTCTGGCTACCGTTTGGACCCTGTTCTCCTTCACTGTTTGGGAAACAAACAAACAAAACCAGGTGTCTTTAACATTACTGTCTTTTTGTTTCTTTTAGTAATTAAAAACATGGTGTTACGAAAGTAGTAAAAACCTTTTGAGGGACAACTCAACATCCGCACAAACAGGTTGAGAGGCTCTGGCGGCTCTCAGCCTGCGTAAGGAACTTCAGTCTATCGATGTGAATAATAATTGAACGTATCCCCACGCAGCTGCCTGCTGAACTGGCTACAAAGTTCACATTGCACGAGCATGTGCCCAGGAATTTGCATGTGCACATTCCCAGCAGTGACACTGAAATCACAGTAATTAAACAGGACATCAAGCGGGCCCAGTTCCAACAGATCCGGCCCAGGCAGAGCCTCTCTCCACAGCTCCTTCCATTGGCTGCTCTCTATTGATCACGCTCAACTCACATTAACCCTCTCCATAACACATGTTACTGCTCACTACCTCCTAAACAATCAGACTGGCTGCTCCTAATGGAAAGGTCTGCGTTACAGAAACATCTGCTGTACCTCAGATTAAAACATTTAGTCATTCTTAACGTAGTAATCCAGCTCTTCCATCTGCAAGGTGTGTGAAGGAAGCACAGTACCTGTTCGGAGGTGGTTTCGGTTTAGGCATTTTACTGAGAATAGTAGCCATTTCTTTCCTCTCATCGAAGTTCTTCCACTGCTCGTACAGCTTCAGAATAACCCTGATTATTTCTAAAATCTGATCAGAAAGAAAAAAGAGACGCTCAGGTCAGACACAATGGCGATTTCTGGCTTTGTCACAGTCGGTTGAAGTGTGTCGTTAATTAAACACGTTCCAAACTGAAATTAAGCAGCACGGTTTTCATATCATAAACAGGGCTGGCTCACGTTTCATCTGGGCTGGCAATCACCCATTTCTATAATTAGGGGGTTTTTATTTCACTGTGAATGGAAGGCTTGAACTGAACGTGCTTCCCCTCCCATTCAACTGTGGGTATCACTTCTTCCCTACAAGCTCAATAGCTTTTTACTCTGCAACTGCCACCACAGCTTAAAACTGTGCTGCTGGGAAAACACAGACACCTAACAGCATGGCTGCAGCTCCATCACCATGGATTACCAATACAGTAACTGATGATTATCAATGTTCTATAGACACATCAGAGGCACAGTGTAGGGGGGGAAAAAAATCCCAAATCAAACAAGAGTACAGAATGTTAAAGGCTGGACTCGATGAGCTTAAAAGGTCTCTTCCAGGTGAAACAATTCTACGATACTAACACTGGTCTGAATCTTTTCCTTCCAAGAAACAACGAGCCAAGGAGTGTCTAAATCATAGAATCACAGAATTGTTTCAGCTGAAGAGCCCTTGAAGCTCATTGAGTCCAGCCTTTATCCCAGCCCTATCAACCACTAGACCATTTCCCTCTCTTATGGTTGTATATTCTTTTCTATATATTTTACATATGTTCTTACAGACATATAATCATTAAACTTTCATATTCCACTTCTGGAATCATAAGCATTCTCTGCCAGTTTGGACATGTTCTATCTACTGCACCTGCACTACCTCAATTTCCTATTACATTTCTAGAGCACTGTTCCATATAAAAAACAAATGACATTTGATTCATCATTTGATTCATCATTCTCTACATAAAAAGAAGAAAGAAGTCTACTTTATTAAACAGATGGACTTTGATTAAGTGCTAAAATGACCTATATCCTTAAAACAAAAGTCCCTAGTTGGCTACAGGGTCCATGGTGTTAATGCAAAAAGTCAAACTAAGATTGTATCAGTGGCATGGAAACATTCAAACATGTTCAGTATCAAGCTTATGATAACCTTATCTGTCAAATACAGGTTGGTTCTCCTCTGCTGACAATTTACTCTCACCCTGCTTTTACATGCATGACAGCATAACTGGCAGCACAGCATCCACACTGTGCTGAAATCTGAAGATGAATCCTGGAATACAAATAGAACCTCAAGACATCATCAGTGGGATAAAGGGCAATACCAAGGGCACAGAGGACAATGGGACGACTCATCTGTGATATGCTCTTAAATTCTGGGCGCTCAGTCTCAAATAACATAGACTGTAAAAGATGTGTAGAGCAAATCAGTGTGGTAAGGAGTATGAGTACTAGTTTGGCTTGTTTGCTGGAGCTGAACAAAGAAGTCAACCTAAAAAGGACTCAGTGAAGATAGTTACTGGTATGAGAAAACTGCACCACGGAACCTGATAAATGTATGAAGGGGAATATTCAACACAAAACTTGTGATAGCAGGGAACTATAAGCTGAGTGATCTTGGTGTCCTTCTGTTTTAACATCAACTGGTCACGGTCCTGATCATCCTGAAAGTGTCAAGAACATTTGGCACTCTGCTATACTATAGAATCACAGAATCTTAAGGGTTGGAAGGGACCTGGAAAGCTCATCCAATCCAACCCCCCTGCCAGAGCAGCACCACCTAGAGTACATTTATAGGGAGGGAACAATAACAGTATGTATGTACGATGCTGAAAGGGGAATCAGAAAATCATGAGCAGCACTAAAGCTTAAAAGTCAAACTCATGCTGGCTGTCTTGAATGATGAAAAACACTGGGAGTGCTGCTTCTAGCAAAAAAAGGACATTGCTTTCATATTTCCATCTGAAAATGGCAGCACCAGCAACACTGGTGTTATGCAATGGTCCTGCCTTGACCTTCAGAGCAGTGTGATAACCACAAGACCTCACATTGTCTCCCTCCCCAAGGGATCTACCTAATTTCAACAGCACCCAACATATGATCACTGCATGAAGTTCACATCAGTTCCTGCAGACATGAGAGACAGCAGTTTTATAACCACAACTGCCACGTCTAATCAAGGCATTAAAACCAGAGTGAGTACCTTTTCCATATCAACAGACAGCTCAGCAAACCACTGCCTTGCATCCTTCTGCTGGACAACACAGGCCACGTGTAGGCAAGCTGCAAAGATCAGGTGACAAGGATGTTGAACAAAGATCCACTCTCGATACAGTTGGAAACATCCTGGTTTTTTATAAAGACTGTCCAGATCAACAGAGAAAATTAGGGATTCATTATCTGACTTTTTCTTGAAGACTTTTGAAGCTGCAAGGCTGCACTGGCAGTGCTGCACGAAACACAAGCTGAAGCAACACAGGAGGGCAACCTAAGGAATGCTTATTAATGGGAAATTGCACTCAATACATCCATTTAAACATGACAAGAGATATTACTTGTGTTACTTACCTAGAGCTATCATGAAAGGAGGATACAGCAGACAAAGATCAGTCCTGTATGTGTCATTCACTATCCTCCTGTGCGAAAAAGAACTTGTGAGTATCGTCCTAGTCACTTTTAAAACTGTATTGGAAGCACTATTATAGTCCCATAAATGTCTTTGTGCAGAGGGTGTTGATGTGTGGCATAAAATCATTATCCCTGATGCACAAATAAGAAAGAGTAAGCATGAAAGTAGTACTTTTACTGTCTTACAGCATTTGAAAAACAGCTCAAGGATAAGAGTTGTGCTTACATAGCTAAAAAGCCCTGTACATTGCTCCTACCTCTTATGACAAGATGCAACAGAAAGGCAACGTTGATAGAAAAAGAATTACTTCGAGTCATCATTTAGCAGTATAAAAAAATGTACTATTAGAGTCTAAAATGTACTATCAGTCTAAAAAGAAATGAGAGCACTGCAAAGCAAAATCATTGCAGTGTTACAGACAGAACAAGCTAAGTCAGGGACAAACAACTGCAGAGGTTAACTAGGTCACCCTTTGTATTCAAATATGGCTAAGCCTGCTTTTGCTTCACCACCTTTGAGGCATAACTGTTAGACACTTGTTTCCTTGCTGAAAGGAAGCACTGCTGTTAACCACTGTCTTCATTACCATGCAAGAGGTAGCAGCATGTCTTCTTGGCCCATATCTTGCACATATTGGAGCAAAGGTCTATAAGGATGATACACTATCAAACAGCAGTCCTAGGAAAAAAAAAACCAACAGGATAAAAGATCCCAATGCAGAATGTGTTGTCAGTTCCTATTAAAACTATTTGGTTTACAACTCAGCCACTGATTATGGTTTTTTTTGAAGCAGTATCTGACACCTAACCCTGCTTTTAATGAGGGCAGTGCTCTCTCTAGAATACCATTACACAGCATGGTTGCCAGGCTGTTCATGTCCTTCCCCTTAGAGACAGAGAAAGCCACATCTGCAGCACACACTGAAACCTCATTTGCTTACAAACCCGTAATTCCCACTTGGAAATAGAAAACAGTGCCAGAGAGCAGTCTGTCACTAAATACTATACATGGAAAGCATGCCAAAAGAATTGACACTGGTTTGGAGAGACAGAAAAAGCAGAGAAAAAGGATAAAATCTTGCTCTCAAATCCCTTCTTTTCAGGCCAAAGTTGGTGTAAACAAACCCCCCCCCCCTCGCTGAAAGCAGCCAAGTGTATGGATACTATAGGGAAAAGCCATGTTAAGTTACATGTGTTGATCTCTGAAGTGAGGCACATTTGTTACACATGCCATCCTGGAAAAATAACAATATCTGAAGTTTAACCTCTTGTAAAATGCAGTTACTCCTGTCCTGGAGTTACAGGGTTACTGCCATGTATAGCAGAGGTGTCAAGGACTAAATCCAGAGTATCTAAGAAGGTGTTGTAACCACTGTAGCCTGCACCAAGACAAAAAAAAAACCAACTTGGATTTGACCTCTTCTGTGTCCTGTTCCTAAAATACGTTCAACTGAGAACTCACAAGGCTCCTCCTTGGTTTCTCTCTCCTCTTCTCTGCATTTGGGCAGAACTACTCTAGCAGAGACAGCTTGGTGAGACACCATCTCCAACCAATATGCAGGAACTAACCACTCCTTTGCCTAAGCCCCCTAAGCTGCATCCTTTCAGCTGCCCTAGAAAACACAGCAATAGGATAGCTACCCTTACAAAAAGCAGGTACAGCTCCTTTCTTTCAAAGTGCCTGGAAGAGAATGTCACCATTGCACTTCTTTCATCCAACAGCTTCATAGTTACAGCACCACCTCAGAAGATGGGAGGCCCTGAATTCGGTTCCTTCTTCACAGGATTCAAGGCCTCATCTCGTTTTCTAGAAGACTAATTATCAGGTTATAGACTAGCAGGATGTTACCCACACCTTCTGCTGAAGCTGCAACACGTGTATAGCTCCAGATTCTTACAGGCAACAAGGAGGCACAGAGAGAATAACATAGAAAGAATGCAACTCTCTATGCTCTTGACTGGCCATTCACCTGGGGAAATAAGTACACTGACACCCTAGTCTGTGCATCAGGACTTGCCTACAGTTACCTTCCTTTTATAAACAGAACTAATGCATCAGGGGGGTTGGACTAGATGATCTCTAGAGGTCCCATTCCAACCCCTGCCATTCTATGATTCTATGATCACTCTTCCCAACACTGCTCTAAGCACTCGGATTCAGAGCCATACCCACTCCTCCCGGCCTCACTGCTCCCACAGCCTCTTTCTGTTGAGAAGCCCAGCTTTGATGCAAGGTGAGAACATCCTCGCTGACTAAATGACAGCACATTAATTGTAAGTACTCTGCTGGAAATGTAAATGTTAGACCTGCATGGACATCGTTCTAAAATTGGAAAGAAAAAGAGAGACAGCATGATGCATATCTCACAGCACAAAACTCAAACTGTTCTTCGTTGGCAAAAAGGGAACTGATAAAACCCACCAAACAGCAAAAGAAAACCCCACCTACCATTAATTCTAGGAGATAGAATTCACATTCTAGTATCTGCAAAGAAGCAACATGATGGTTAAGCAGCAGCATGTTTTCACACGGCACAATTAACTGCCATCATCCAGCTTAACATCATCAACACCCAGGCATTCTTAACACCTATTTCCAACAGCCCTAAGTGCATTTCATATGACCCCACAAAACCCCCAAACTGTTGTCAGTCATTGCCTTGCCACCGTTAGAACTTCACTCTGGTTGTGATGCATGAAATGCATTTCCACATTTTGGATCAAGTTTACTAGGAAAGACTGTTTCATCAGCAGTGCTTGTCTGACTTGTTTCAACACCTGGCAGCAGCAAACTGTTCCCAGGGTGTAAACACTCAACAGCAACAGAGAATTTGTGGAATTAGAGCCTCTTCCTCAGGCCACTAACATGCAGAATGTCCTTTTACTGTATTTTCAGAGTTAGTTTCATATGAAATGTTCTGCCCAATGGTAGCAACTAAATCAGCTCTCATTTTCCTTAGAGTGAT
Organism: Urocolius indicus; assembly: GCA_013401255.1. NCBI lineage: Eukaryota > Metazoa > Chordata > Aves > Coliiformes > Coliidae > Urocolius > Urocolius indicus. Next base: position 16,295 of record WBNH01009067.1, read on the forward strand.
GTGTTAGTGACATCAAGGAAAAGGCTGCTTTGGCTCTAAGAAAGCAATTCTCTGAAATAGATGACCATTTGCCTTTATCTGTAAAACAGCAGTGCACTTTTATTGGAAAGTCTCAGGTATTTTACATTCTGATGTATCATTTGGCCTTCTAGATGAGGTGAAAAGCAAACCAACAAAGTTAGCACTTGTCACGGCCAACCCAAGACCAATCAGACCTGGTTAACTTCCAGATGCTACACAGGTCAAAACTGGTTTCATGAAAAAAAAAAACCCCACCCACTGGTGAATCTAAAACATCAATAATAAATGAAAAGGCTTTTTCAAAAGCCATTACATTTTACAGACAAACATCAAACTGCTTTCTGTAAGCCAGCTGCTCCTGGGTGCAAGCTTGGAAGCATCCCAGGTAGGTGCAAAGACTATTTACCTTCCCTGGAGCAAAGCATTTGTGAACAAAAACATTCCAAAGAGAAGCTAAATCTCTTTTTAGCATCATAGTTCTCTTCATAGCATTCCTGACAACAACTTAAGGAAAGGAGGTTATATAACATTTACTGCTTTTAAAACTAACTTCCCTGACAGGGGGGTTGGACTGGATGATCTCTAAAGGTACCTTCCAACCCCTACCATTCTATGATAATCCAGCCAAAAACTATGTATGAGCAACCTGACATATGAGCATGACTTCAAAAGACTTGCTAGTAACAATGATTTGTCTTTCAATTGATTTCACAAGGTTGTATTTCAGACAGCATACTTACATGGTTCATCCTATAAGGAAACTCCTTAGGAAAGGCATAGGAAAACCTAGTTTTCACTGCAGTGAAGAGAAATCAGTGTGTTAAAAGTGATGTCATTCATAATCTTCTTTCACTTTCTATTAATTGAAAAAAAAACAGGCTCAAATTCAAAGCAAGCAGTCGATTCACCACATCACAGATCAATGTCCTAAGCACTGAATTATCAGACATTCCAAGGGTGTTTCTCTCCTCGAGACACGCACCTCAGCATCTGCTTAGGCACGTGATACGATTTGAGACACCTGCCTCCAAGAGAATGTTCTAACATAGCCTCAGTTTTCTAGCTTATGATGGTCCCTGATTTAGACATTTCATTATCCTCATACATTTTACAAAAGGCAACAGGTACAAATGGCACAATGTCACCTTTAACAACCTGGCAGTGGACAATACCTTGTTCACCTGGATGAAAACATATTGTCACTCCTCTGGACTAAAGACTTCAGCACTTTGATTTATGATGATGGACTTTGCTTAGAAAATAGGCTGTAGGGCAGTCAGACTAGGACACTGGGTGGAAAGTTTTACTTATTTCAAGAATCACAGAATCTCAAGGGTTGGAAGGGACCTGGAAAGCTCATCCAGTGCAACCCCCCTGTGTCATGGTTTAGCAAGGGGTTGCTTTTGCTTAGTAACAGGGGGAGCGGGTTGCAGTGAAGACCCGGTAAAAGTTTTTTAGACTCTCCCCCGACTCCTGGGTTCAGACCCACCTCCTGGCCTGGCTGGGCCAATCTGGCGCCTCTGCCATCACTATTTAGGGACGGGAATTTGAGGTGCCAGGCGGGAGGTGTAAGATTGGTACAAGATGGAGGCGACCATGCAGACCCCACAGTCGGAGAAGGAGGAAGGAAGGA